>JAOEGS010009580.1:53467-67111 GCA_025447755.1 Corythornis vintsioides
CTTGGGAACTATTAATATGGATAATGTGCATATATATATATATATATATATATAATCAATTATATTAATGAGGTAAGTTTTAATTAAAATGTGTCAACTTGAAAAACATCCAATCTGACAGAAAAATTGGTTATTTTTAAATTTTCTTGGTAGTTTCCACCTATAGTTAGTCATTCACAGTTAATTGTCTAGACTGTAAATCAAAATAAATGAGTCTGTTTTCAATTTCTAACTGTATGGGTTTTTTATATCTTTCTAGATTGTCATAGGAGCCAAATGATTTTCAATATTTCTTTCCTTGAAGGTGTGCAGGCACTCTAATTAAGTCAACTTTCTGTAATGGTCACAATAAGTCATCTCTTTCTGGCAAGTTTACCTCTCTCAATTAAGCTATTTCTTCAGCAGTTGGAATAATTTTCCTCTATTTTCTAAATTTTTGTTCATGTTATTTATGTTTTGCTATTCAAAATATTTACACGTGAAAGCACAGACGCTGTACTCCTGCAGTGTGTACAGAAAGAAAAGACTCTCTTCAGTCCTACTAGTAATTTCTCCATAAATAAATTAAGCTTTTATATGACAGGCATCTATGTTGCATTGACCTCATGCTTTCCTCCATGACTGTCCCTTAGCCAGACCAGGACACACTCAGAGTTAATGTTCCTTTCATTCTTTCTAGGTGAGTAGCTTTCTATTTTTCAGTTTTCAAGGCATTCAGTTGCATGGGTGTTGCCAGGAAGGCTGCTTTCTGGATACAGCTATTCCATCTTGTTTCCCACCATTCTGCCAACTTCATGTCATCTGTGAACTTTTATTAATCACATATTTATCTCAGATAATTGATGAGACTGGGAATATTTGGCCAACTGTCTTTTCATCTGAAACCCCATTAGAAAGTTCTGTTTCTGTAGGTGGCAGCACATTGACAACGTTCCTCTGGACTTTGACAGATTGTTCTTAAATCATTTCATGCAGTCTCCTGTGATCCTTCTGCAAATGTTTTGACAACAGTGTCATAAATCCAAACATCAAAGAGTGGCAAGGGTTATTGCCTTGTTAAATCTTAGTCCCCAAAATCAAGAGACAAACATCCAGAGCTGGAAGTGTCCACGAGACACTGATCAACAAGCCTGTGCATACTAAGGCCACTGAAGTCCTCTCAGCTGTCTATATTAACAAGCATTAGATCTAGAGTAAGAAATTGCAGCTATGATTCTCTTCAAAAAGGAATCAATCTTCCATTTAGGCTACTCAGATTTTACTAATGTAAAATTTTACTTTCTGTTTTTTCCTCTGTTTTTCACCGATTTAAACATTTTTTAAATTAGAATTTCTAAACTTGTATCTTTTTTATTTGGAAATACTGTAACTGACTTTCCACCACCTGATGGCTAATCTACCATAACTGTTCTTGTTGAAGCCCCACAAAAACCTTGCCACAAAACACGGGCTAAGGGGGATTTTTCTCCTTCTGCTCCAAAACCACAAAAATGAAGCATCCATCTCCCTAAGCAAAGCATCTTCAGAGCAGCAGGCACCCATGCAGCAGTGTTTGCTTAGAATGGCCCCGTGCCTCAGCGTGGTTTGATTGCCTGCATCTGGCCAGATGGGATTTCACTTTTACATTCTTTCTAATGTAAAGTCCTCCAACTCTGCCTCTGGGTGTTGCAAAATATATGTGCAAATTAACCCTGGCCACTAATAGATCTTCTGCATCCCTAGCAGGATCAATGAAGGGCTTAATCCCTTGTTTTTCAAACGTTAACTCCCTGTAAATGTGGTTTCTCTGGAAAGCACCACATTTGTCTAATAAGAACATCAGCCTGCTTTCCAAATCCGTGCAGAAATATTTATAGAAGATAACTGCAACATGATCACTGATGATCACTGTCAACTGCATTCAGTAACAGACCATTATGGTTCCTGAACTTTTTTATTATTATGGAAATCCTTTAAAAATAATTTTCTTTTGGCATGTGCTGCATTTTACTCTTCTTTTCTTTCTCCTTCCTTCCTTCCTTCCTTCCTTCCTTCCTTCCTTCCTTCCTTCCTTCCTTCCTTCCTTCCTTCCTTCCTTCCTTTCTTTCTCAGGGTCTGTTAATTAGGACCCACTTACTTCTGCACACTGGAGAAGGCTTCTAATTCCTCTGGTGATGTGATCCACACTGTTAGTATTTCAGAATATGAAAATCCTATTCTCTGCTTTTATACACTTTCTATTTATTTTTTGCCTTCTCTCTGTCACTTTTAAACCACCTTCTTCAGTCTCTAATTCTCTCAGACCCACTGCTGCCAGTCTTCTCAAAAAGACTTTTGACTGTTTTAATTTTCTACTCCAAAAACTGTTTCCCAAGGTTAGTATCCAGTTGACAAAAACCTGGTGCATGCTGCAGTGCCAGTACCATGGAAGTAGGATCCCAGCTCCATGCTGTTGGGCTGGACAGGCAGCTCTGACAGGCAGGGCAGCAGGCCCAAGAGCAAGGCTCAGTGTAGTTCATGTAGTCAGGGACTAGTTCAGAGAAGGTTTTAGTAACACTTCATGAGAAATTGGTACCAAAATAATTGGTTAGAGGTGAATGAATGAATCAGCAACATCTTTAAACACTTACTGGGGATATATGTAACTATATGGGTATGTGTGAGAGAGATTTATTTTTAGTATTGTGTCACTGAACAATGAAATTAAAGGATTTAGACAGTTGCCATCTGTTGTGTCTGGTCTACAAGAGTCCTGACACTCTTGAGTTCCTTATGGCTATGGCTTCTTAATTTGATTTCCTGGCTTTGTGTCTTACTCACTTAGCTGGCTATCACATTCAGGGTTGTATTATTTTTAGAAATGTGGACAGGTCAGAACAATGTGAAAGTCACCTTGGGAGTAGTGTATCTCAAGGAAATAACCAGAAATAGATACTATACAGAAAGGAAAAACTTGGTTATTTTATAAGATATTGGGTCTGATCCAATTCCTCCGAGTTGTGAGCCTTTCCACTCCACTCATGGGATGATTGCAAAGGCATCTCAGCCTTTCTCCTGAAATGTACTTTACTGTGTAAAAAGGTCCACTTGTGGACCTGAAAGAAATAGACACTACCTGTGACTTATGTACATATAGATATTATGTGCTGAACCTTGATGGTTCCCAAACTCTTCACCAGCTCATCTCCAGACTTGCTAGGCACCTCTAGATCTCCTTGTTCAGGGCTGCCTTGGGCTGAACTGATAAGGGTCACATTCTGGTTGGAAAATATCATCAAACTCGCTGAGTGACCAGGTCCAAGAGTCAGATTGTTTAAACATGAAGAACATAGAGTTTCTCTACTTTTCCATCATTTACTAAGGCATTAGCTCTCATTCAAAACTTCTCAAACCCTTCAACTCCTACCACCATCTTGTAGAGAAATAAGGAGTTTTGAAGATGCTGCAAAAAGATGCTGCTTTAAATCCCAAGCATCAGAATATTAATCTTCTTGCTTATGTATTGATTATTTGAAAAAAGACAAGTGGAGTAACCAGTATCTTAGTTTGTTCCAGCTAGAGAAGAGCAAACCCACTTTCATTCTTTCAAAGAACAAATATGGAAACTCATACCTGAACATGGTGTACCTGAAATATCAGCATAAGCAGTGGCAAGGCACAGAATAACATACAATTCTACATTGCACATTTGCTGTCATGTAGCTTACTTGGTCCCTCGAAGTTGTACATATTTTTCTGACATCCATCATGACCCTGAATACTCTTACAGATAGCTACACTCTCTTTGCAGTTTTACTTAACTCTGATGCTAATGGTGCTCTGATGCATTTGTTGGCATCAAAGCAGCATTAGTGCTGTTAGGATCAGTAACCAAGGAGTTTATCACTTTGTATAAGAAAGATGCAAATGCTCCATCTACAAAGATAAAAAGAAAATAAAATTTACAAAAGCAATGAAAAGACTTGGAGAGCCTGAATTACTAGAGCCAGGTAAAACAACTATAACTGACTAGCTGTATTTCTGTACATACACAGACACAACAGGCAGACACACTCATTAGATAAACAATCTGTTTAGAGTGTTTCATTAAAATGCTTTATTGCCTGAGAAAGAATCTATAATTATGTCCTGATTCTTAAGTGGAAATGCAGCTGAAGAGAGGATTCAAAAGCAATTTCAAATCTACTTTTAATATGATATTAGTATTCTATGACATAGCAGTGTAAATAATGGAAAGGTGAGTGTGATAACAAGCAGAACTTGGAGAGAAATATATGAAGGTACAATATGGACATCCATGCAGAAATTTGGCAAGGTTGTTGATGTTAAGCTTCAAATTATTGCAAAAATCATCATTAAAGCAAAAACTGTTCCTGGTTTCCATCTTATCCAAGACAGAGAATTCTCCAAGATAGCAAGTCCTTCCTCTTACTGGCTTGGTTTCAGACTGTAGAAATTGAGTTAAATTGTCTTACAATGCAGTTACAGCAATCCACAGAGCTTGCACTAGAGTCTTCTCTCTTAATCCTGCAACAAACTTAGCATATAAATTAGACATATATAATCTATAGACTTACTGACTGTTTATTATGTGTTGTATAATAATCATCCACACAGGAAAATTCCATAATCCCGTGTCCTTTGAAAGTGTTTTGTTTTGGTTTTCTGTGGTGGTTGTTTGATTGTTTCCCCAAGTGTGATTCTTAAGCTTGTAGTTCAATGAAGTGTATCTCACCTTTCAAAAGAGCTTTATTTTATTTTAAGAAATCATAGCCTAACTATTGTGAGGTCACACACACACTTATGTCAGCAAAATGCATTTATGAGATTAAATTTAGTGAAAATATTTCTCTTTCTGATCTTTTCTCAGAATGAGAAAAAAAAAGTTGCACAGAATGGACTGGACACTCACAGAAAATGTGCTAATCACACCTGATTTTAAGTCAATTTTCATATACTCACTGACATATGGAAAAAGTCTGATGCCATTTAAAAAGAAAATTAAGCACTAAATGTAGCACCTAGTGCAGCCACAGGAATGTTGGTGCTTATATTAAGCTGAACAGTTATTCTTGGAGTCAAATGTACTGATACATCTTTCCTTTCTGGATAGCTTTATTTCCACCTAATTCAACAGCCACTTCAATCAGTGGCTGTAGCTGTAATATCATGAATTGTTCAGAATGCACAGTGCTGGAAAGCCTAAGCATTTGCCAGAGAAAGAGTGTGAACCAATTATTTGTGTTGCCTGTAAATAATGAGGTTGTAGACTAAGGGAGAAAAAAGAACAGAAGATTAAATGCCAAGGTTTTTAGCTTTATCATGCTGTCGTCTTAGTTTAGAAACTTATGGGATTTACTGCACACATAGTCTTCAACTTTTCATTTTTGGTCTTCTCTTAGAAATTTTCCAGAGTAAAAGAGATCTGTCTTATCAATAATGAATGTGTATCACTATTATTTCTCATATCAGAATAAGTGAAGTGATTAAGTAAATCTTTACACATACACTTCAGATGAAGACAATGGCTCTCACTTGTGTAATATATATTCTTTTACATGCCAGACTGCGAACAGGACGTTCATAATTCACATCCTCTAAAAAAAAATAAACTATTACTAGCATAAGCTCAGCTGGCTTGGCTTTCTGCAACTCTCCAACATCCAGTTAACCCATTGCACAAACACTTAACTTCATAACTCACAAATGTGCATGGCCACACATGTCATATCATCATCTGTCTTCTGTCATTTGATATTACAAATGAATTATCTGTTGTTACCATATATAGAGAGAATGACATGCACAAAATAAAGCAGATACCTATGGATCAGGTTGCATAACCTTTAATTAACACTGATAAATTTACACATTAAACTATTGATTTCAAATTCCAATTATTTCACAACAAAGAGTCCACTATGAGCAAAAAAACTGTCTGAAGCTGGACTTCTGTTATCAGACAGTAGTGTCCATGAATAAATATTGGTAAATTGGGGGATATTTAAAGTTCTTTCACATAACAACACTTTGCTGGTTGTATCCTCTGATGTATTACTGTTTCTCTTTTCCTCATGTGTTATAATCTGCTAATGGCAAACATCTGTAATTTTAAAAACATGATTTATTAGTCTAACATATTTTTATTTCTACTGTTATACTCAGAATCTTGTTTATGAGCAAAGAGGAAACACGCCTCATATACAAAGCAGAGAATTTATTGTTAGCATAATTGAAATCTTAAGAGTCTATTGAAAAAATCACTATGAGCCCAGCTTTGCTATAGAAAAAGCAAAATAAAAAAAATAATTAAAAATGAATACATCTCCAAAGAAAAAATATCAATAATGGTAATGATATTAATAATACAATTTAAGTTGTTTTATAGACAGTTCTTTGTTTCTATCCCCTTTCCTGGTGTTGAACTCACCATTCCCTTCCTTTTCTGGGTCCCAGGTCAATGGCTTAGTCCAGTGTTGGGGGGTGTTGCCATGACTTGTCCAGAGTCCCCACTGGGAGGAAGATGATGCCTGTGTTCATGGTTTGTTCTTCCTCACTCTACAATCCACTTGGGCAGATTTTTGTGTTTATTAACACATTCTTACGCCTTTTCTCATTCTGCATTCTGCATTGCTCTCTAACTTGATGTTCCATCTGGATTTACAGTATGTGGTGAATTTTGCAGATCTTGCATATTTACTCTTTCCCTTGGTTATTCCTACACCTGGCCTTGGCCAGCTCCAGGACTGCATTTCTTCCACCACTGGTGAGTTGTTTATAGCAGTTGGGGCACTGGTGCCAGCCTGTGCCCCATATCTCACCCCAGCCCTCACTCCTCTGCATGCATCCAGCCTCTTACATCTCTGCTACTGTGCCAGGACTGAATGACTCCATATGACATCACTGTGTTAGGGCTGAAGACACCTCATTCTGCATAATAGAATTAATTACTTGTTGGCACAACCTCTAAAAAACTATGGTTGTACCATTGTCATGGTTTAATCCCAGTAGGTAATGATAAGCATAGATAAACCAAACTAACCATAGCCACCTGATCAGATGAAAAAAAGACTGTAGCAACTAAACCAAATAAAAGCAAAACTGCAAGTAGGACAAGGCAAGTTCAGACAAACAAATCTGACAAGCCTCAGTCCTCAAGCCCTGCAATCTCTGTACAAAGCCTGTGGCCTGTCTCCAGCAATAGCAGTTATATATTATAGGGTACACAGTTATACTTGTTAATGTTCCATATATCATCACTGATAAATATCAACATGGGCTTGTCTATATGTCACACAGTAAATACATTCTTAGTCCAGTTCAAATAAATAAAACCCAGACATATTCTGTCTATTGCCAAAGGTTCAGATCATGATTAGAAATATAATAATAGATAATAGAAAAATAATAATAGACAATGGAAAAATCCCTGTGAACAGTTTTGAGACACAAATTTGTGAGCGCATCCAATCACAAATTTTCCTCTGAGGCAGTGTGTCTGACAGATAATTCAGGTTATTAATGAATTTTGCTTTTGTCCCATACCCTCTATCTAGATGGCTAAAAAAGTTCTCAGGAAAACCTGCCAATCACTGAAAATAGTGCTGGATTAAGATTTAACAGTGCTTTTCATTTTCAGGCATTGTGAATAATGATCACTAGCTTCAAAGACACTAGAAACTAAAGCTATCCTGATGATTTATGAGATTATTAGTATTTTCTAACAGTTCTATAATAGCTCGAATGTGGTGGGCACAGATCTTCCAAAACGTTTTGCAGAAACATTACAATTTGTTACATGAAAAATAAAATCTTGCTTTCTCTTTTTTCCACATTTTCCACTGCAATGCCCTAAAATGTTCCATTTCAACAGCAAGAAGCTGAAGGTACCCCCCAGTCAGTTATCTACTCTTTCTTTCTTTCTGGGGTGCTTTTCCTGTTGTCCAGGTCTGCATGTGATATTCCAGGACTGTGAGCCAAATGACACTTGGTAGAGAGCTGTGCTCAGTGAGTTTCCTATAACCAGGTAGAATAACACAGTAATTTTGCTAAACACACCTCATGTGTGTTCTCTATATATGGCCTAAATTCCCAAATATACCTCACTGACTATTTGCCAAAGTCTGCCAAGGAAAAGCTGAATTTTAATTGTCTCTAATTACACAGGACTAAAGTAGCATTTATATAAAATAAGCTTTTGATGAAAGTCTGAATTGCTACTTTTCCATTGCTGGGTATCACTTTGGATTAATTTTCAAAGGCAACCAGCAGTGATAAGCTCCAAAAGGTGAACTGGCAGCCACAGTATTAATGCTTTTTAGAGAGCTGACATTGCACAGATTGCAATGGTGCCTGAAGAAGAAAGGACCTGATGGTCAATTTACCTGGCAATGTATATGTCTTTATAATCTGTTCCCAATTAAAAGAAATTAATCAAATCATGATTACTCATCTAGTCTTACCTTATAATGGTGTAAACAGGAAAGTAGTTATCTTATTAAATACTCCATTAAATGATTAAGTAAGTTAAATAAAGCTGCCTACTTTCCCTGATGATTGCCCTTTACTTTTAGAAACAAATTATAACAGAGTCAATCTATATTTACAGAACGATTGATATAGTTTAAATTAATGATGTGGTAGGCTAAAGAACAGTGGCTGAGCCATGAAGCTGTGAATGGTTACAATAAAATCTATTATACAAGATGGCAAAATCTGCCCTGAATTTTGTAGTTGGCAGTACAGCATGGAAGAAACAAATAGCTCTCTTTAGCCTCAGATCCACATGGTCTGTTACGTTTTTTCTATGCCAAATGTAGAAGGCACCTTGCCACAAAAAGCCCAACCCTTATAGATAAAAGAAATTGGATTCCTTTTATTAATTGTAAAATAGAGATCTGAAAATGCTTTACAGAACTGGGCTTCTCAATACATGCTCATCACTGTTCTCCATTCTATCACATCATTAACTTAAAGCGTTCCAGAAATATTCAGACATCATTTATTTCTTCTGACCCATTGTGGAAATTAAAAAGCAATTCAGAGATAAAGCTGCATTTTAACAAACAAATTTTTTTTCTTTCTTTTTTTTTTTTTTAAATGGTTTTGGTTCTGCTTCAGCTGCCCAATTTCATTATGAGGTGGCCTGTGAAGGATCAAAAGGTTAGGTCACAGCAGAGCAACACTTTGTAATGTGCACACAGTACAAACATGGACTGTGCCTTTGTTTCATCTAGGTGTGAACATCTTATCATGTATTTCAGAAATCTGAGAGACCTTTGTCAGAAAATTCTGTCTCTGAGAGGCTGATGTGTCATCTCATTCATGGAATATTCAGATCCCTGTAAAAATAGATTAAGGCAATTTTACTTATATTAAAACAAACAAAAAACAACCCATTAGCAAAACCAAAAGGACATATTACATAGAACCTGTGAGAATTGTGTCAGAGGAGACCTTTTAGCTGCACTTTTCTAAAACTCATCTCACAACTTTGTCTTTGTGTCCTCTCCTTATTTTCTGTAAAGTTTTACAGACAAGTAACTGAAATTTTAAAATAATAAATTACTTTGTTCTTGGAAAAGTGGTTATGAGTCCACGAGCAGTTACTGCAGAGGTAGCTGTAACTGACTTTGTGGTTTGCTATTTCTCATTGAGGTTCTCCTTGGTACTTCTGTTCTTAGATCTATTACTTAAATACTTTGCAGCTCACTTTCTCACTTCACTGTGATGTTTTAAAATCTTGGCTACCCCTGCACAACTGAAGTCCTCTTCTATCAATGATAATTAGTCATATGAAGCATAAACAATCCTCCACTCCAGGTTAAACTGGTGTCAGCATGTTGTGTTGGCTGGAACTTTACTTATGTTTGTCTTCACTAATGTTAAAAGACTAGTCCTTCCAACATGCTGTGGGATAGGCTGTGCAGACCTCCCCTTGCTCACCTCTTCTGTTTGTTCAGCCTTAGCCTTCCAGAGAGATTCTCATTGCTAAATGGAAAGTTTTAACTTGGCCTTCCCTATTTTAAAATATACTTGTACTTGCCTTCCTGGAAGTCTACAACGTTTCACTTGTCTCAAAGGACTCCTGGCAGACTGCTTCAATGTCATTTTTGTGTTTAACACATGACTTGGCTACAACTTCTGTTTGTATGGTTGGGATGAGACTTTAAATACTTTGAGGTTAAAGAACCTCTCAGTAGTGGGTGGGCATATTGTGTAATTTTCTTTGAAAGCATTTGAGTTGAATCCTACTTTGCCTGCATTAAAAGATGCTTCCATCATCGTGAGAGCTTTTGAGTTTTCTGGGTGGCAAGTTGATTAAATAAATCATAGAAGAAAACTATATTTATAAGAAGGCTTTTTGCGCTCTAAGATCACAGGATGTCTGCAAGCATGATATACTCCATGGAACTGTTAATAATCCTATAGAGACATGGGATTGGTGGTTTGTGGTTTTTTCCATCATTACAGCCAGTCATGGAGAGCACTTTGCAATCAAACTATTCTATTTACCTAGCATTAGAAATCATAAAATAGATCTGTTATGTATGAGATGCACTTCCCTTAAATAAGACTAAATGGAACAAAAGTGGCATATTTATTCCTTGTACTGACCTGTATTTGATTAATTTTAAGCCATTGAGGTTTATTCCCATGTACACCTATTGCACTTGACATAATTTGAATCTGGTAAACAATATTATATTGCAGTCAATTTAAAAAAGGCCTTAGTGTAGATAAGTATCCAGCTCATATTTTTAAATCATGACCATTAAATATAATTAGAAGTTGCAAAATGAAAACTCTTTGACTTCATTGAAAACATACATGTCTCCTGAACATGAGAAGGCTAATAGAACCTGATTGTGTGGCTACTCAGAATCTATAAAACTACTGGAAGCTGAGGAGAGAAACCTTGATGGAAGGGTAGTTATTGACTAAAAGATTATATAAGTTTCTGAAGTCATAATATAATGTAGTTCTTAAGCAGAAAAATAAATGACAAAAAAAAAATTACAGAAAGATAGATACTTTTAAAAGGCCAATGTATGAATTGAAATGCTACTCTGCTATAAATATTAAAGTTGAAATTTGAAATCATGTTAAAGTTCTGCTCAGAAATAATTCATAAAGGCTAAAGAGCTGACAAGCAAATGTGGAGGCTGCAAACATAGCTGTTCTATCTTGTAGACAATCGGAAGCCCAGCAGTAGAAAGTGTCATATATCGTTTTAATGACATTTCAGACTTGACAGAATTTAATTTAAAGTTTATTAATCCTTTATAAACTAAACTTTATTATAAACAGTGAGTAAATAATCCTGGTAATTAAACAACAGGTGGCCAACCCTACTCACAGATCACAAAATCTTCCTTCCACAAGTCTTTGTTTTGCTGTGCTTTCTAGAGGGAATAAACATCTGGAATCCCCAAACTAAAGCAAACTTTTATGAAGACAAATCATAGCTCAGCAAGCAAAGAAGAGTATGAAATAAATTCTAGCCTTCATTCTGCTGTCTTTGTTGTTTTTAGAGTAAACTTTTACTTGGAATAGACAGATCAGAGAATTCTAATAAGAGGTGCAAGTTAGGAATATATAAACATCATGGAATTGCAGACCTTACAAGTCCCATTAAGAACTCCACTGGCAGAGGCTTGTGTCATACTTAATGATTTCTATAAATACACATCAGCTCTGCTGTACAGTCACATTAGCAGTCACATGTTCCACTCCACTGCAGCTTTTTGGGTTTTTAGGGTTTAGTTTTTTGTTGTTGGGTTTTTGTGGGTTTTTTTTTGGTTTGGGTTTGTTTTGTTTTTTTTTTTTCAGACAATCTGCTCTGATTTAAACAAGGACTGGATCTAGTTCGGGGATTGTGTTCTAATACTGAAGTATGCAAGGCAATAAGTACTTTTTTGCTGGCAATCTGCAAATGTCACTGTGCAACCACAAAGCTATTAATATTGTTATTTAAATGTGACAAGACAGAAAAGAGAAGTGAAGGAGAGGAGAGGAGAGGAGAGGAGAGGAGAGGAGAGGAGAGGAGAGAAGAGAAGAGAAGAGAAGAGAAGAGAAGAGAAGAGAAGAGAAGAGAAGAGAAGAGAAGAGAAGAGAAGAGAAGAGATGATCTGTCTATATCCCAGACTTCAGTGGAGTAATGAAAAATCCAAGCTAATTTTAAATTATCAGAAATAATGATAAAAAGAGGGGTTCATAGAATTAATTTTTTGTTTCCACTTCTGCAGGAGTGTACCTAACTCTCCATAGGAGGCTATATTTTATCTAATGATAGAACTTCTCCAGTCTTCCTTAATAATCTTTCTGACTATTAAGAATAAGGAGAGTAGTCAGATCTATCTTGAGTTGTCTAAAATAAATATTTTTGTTTGATATATTATTCTCCCTTACTCTAAACAGAACCTGGAAGGACAGGCTCATGTGCAGAGCTCTAGGCTGTAAAATTTCAATGAATTAAATTCCACTTCAAGTGCCAGTCATATCTGTGAGGTCTGAAGTCCAACAGCATCAATTGAAAGATTACCATTGACATGATTTAACATAGGTAAGCAATGTGGCATCATCAAGATTAAATTCCCTATAAACTCAACACTAATTATTTACCTTCAGCATGAAGCTTATAAAAATATTTTAATATTTATTTAATATTAAATGTTATTTATTAAAATAACATTTACAGTGTTCTTTTACTTTCTGTCTGAAAATTTGTCAGAAAGGTCACACCAAGCTGATTTACCTTCCATCTGTATTCAACTTTTTAGCTGTCTCTTGGCAGTTTCAGACTCAGAACTTTGCTTCCTTTTGGAGAACCTCAGAAATGTATTGTTCTTGCCACTATATTCCAGGGTCAGCAGTTTTATGGAATTCAAACCTCTCAATATAGATCTCTAAAGCAATTTGTCTCTATCAATCTGTGAACTCTCTCTCCTTTGAAGTTTAGACTTTGAACCTTAGCAGGTTCAAAGCATTCTCTGAGTGTTAATACTGGTTGTGTAAGTCCATAGCTTGATGACATATTAAATATGGATCTGGAGAAGAGACAGAGAGAAGCAAAGGAGATGAAAATGGACATGATCTTTTGAACTTCTTTTGAGCAAAGTTACAAAATCATTTAATCTTTATCATATCATCACTCACTTTAGGCAAATGGAAAATAGGATAGAGAAGGAAGGAGACATCATGGCAGGTTAAATGCTTATATAAGCTAAGAAATCCTTCCTGCCTGAAGCACTGAGAGCACTGCAGCATTTACAGAATAGACATATCAGCCTCCACATGGAGCTGGTAATTACCAGTGCATCTTATATACAGGTCTAGTTGGATCTAAGCTAGATACAAGACAGATAAGCACCACAGCAGAAACACTGAACAAAAAAGTTTGCTTTGAAAGATAAGAAAAAATAGAAACAGAATGTGCTTAGACATTTTATATGAAAGTATTTTCTATTTATACTACATAGAACTGTTAAATAAGAGCGAGTTGCAGTAATGGGTTGCAATGGGTGCAAGTTGGAGCACAAGAGGTTTAGGGTCAACACAAGAAAGAACTTTTTCTCAGTGAGGGTGCCCAGAGCTCTGGAACAGGCTGCCCAGGGGGGTTGTGGAGTCTCCATCTCTGGAGACACTTAAGACCCGCCTGGATCT
>JAOEGS010009580.1:67139-93030 GCA_025447755.1 Corythornis vintsioides
TCTAGGTGATCCTGCTCAGGCAGGGGAGTTGGACTAGATGATCTTCTAGGTCCCTTCCAACCCCTAATATCTATGATGATTCTATGATCAGAAAGTATCACTTCAAAACTCAGTATATGGTAAACCAGGTTTTCTTTTATGGAAATAATTTATTATGTTCTTTCCAACTATAATGACTGCTCTGCTCATTTGATATAATCTGCAAAGCTGAGGAGTGTATTTTCCATTCTGTCATCTAGAACATTGGTGACATTTTTACCCAACGTTGTCCTCAGTATTGAACCCTCAGAAAGGTCACTATAGTTAGGAACCAAACAACTGACCACCACTCTTTGAACCCAGCAGTACATTCAGTTTTCCATACACATTGTATTCCCCCCATCCATTTCATAGCTTCCCAGTTTTGTTACGAGGATTCTGTGGAATACTGTGCTGAAAGCCTTGTTAGGATCAAAGTGACACCTACTGCTTACCAAGTCACTTCATCACAAAAACCAGTTGTGTCCAGGCACAATCCCCAGGTAAAGCCCTGCTGGCCAAGTCAAATTCTTGTCCTGCGAGTACCTGAAACTGGCCTTCACAAAGACCATTTTCTCAGGGACTGAGTTGAGACTGAGCAGACAATGGTTTCTCAGACTCTCCTTCTTGTCCTTAATAAACATGAGAATTGCTTTTCCTGTGACTGTGACCTTTTAAAGAGGGTCATCTGAATCATCTAGCTATGGGCTCACATGGTCTGATCTTTGCAGATGATGATAAATTGTTATTTTGCCTGCAACATCCTTCAACAGTTCCTAAGCAAGACGAATCAAGGTTTGGTCTTCCTAATTCTATGCCTATGTGCCTGTGTGATCCTTCCAGGCAGACTCTCCCTGTTTCTGCCCTCTCTGCATTTTCTTTTCATATTTCCCCTGGGATTGCCATTCAGCTAAGCTGGCATCCTCCAGTTCTTCTCAGAGAATTTCTCATAAATAACAGTTTTATATTACAGTAGACTGTTCTTCACAGCTTTCCATCCCAGGGTCTGACGCTGGTTAATCTCCTTAACTCCACTGAGCTCAGGGAAGGTGTGTCAGTTTGTGCAAGCAATTCATCTGGGTCATTCATAGAATTTTCATCAATTATAGTAATACAGTGATGAAATTATTCATGACACACTGTGTAAGATGTATTTACAATGTCTCTTACACCACACTTTGGCATAAGTGTGAAAACACTGAAGCACTGAAGCAAGAAAATATAATTCTATGAGAGACATGATTGCATTTTGTAGTCTATTCCCTAGGTTGCATTTTCATGTGTGGTGTGTTTGATCAAACATTATTGTACTGCTGTGGAACACAGGTAGATTTTTTAGAATACTTATTTCTCTTTTAGTTTCGCATTTAATATTTAGTTTCTTTTATATTCATGGTGTACCTGTAAAATCTGTCCTTAATATTTATACATGTACTACCTCCTTCTTGGGTAATAATAGGGATCTACATATGTCTATAGACACAGCTATAAAATGATCTCCTCTGTATGCTCAGGAAATGGAAAAGAAGCTATAGTTACATATTCTGCACAATATAATTTTTCAGTCTATGGTATCATCTCATGTGGCTGCAACTGTGGTTTTCATATCCACAGTCTTCATTTGAACAAAATAATAATGATTTGCAGAATTTTGCAATTACAAATTTAAGTATCCAATGGCATATTATGCATCCTCATATGACAAAAAAATAATGCAGTGGCTCTCCCTATTATGTTGCTCTATAGCTATAAATTTGCTTTTCCTTCTTATAAAAACATGGAAATACAGAACTTGAAGGGATTGGATTCATCCTGCCAGGTCTAATTGCAATCTTATGTCATACTGATTTTAGTTCTGTAGTTTTAGTTGATTGTGATGATAGCAAAGGCAGCTTTCTGACTGATAGGATCAGCTTTAATATCAATACTCAGATCTACCACTCCATCTGTGAGAGAATACTGAGATTATGTATCACTGTGCAGAACAAGTAAAATCTTATATACCTGGCAGAGTAAACAACTGTATATTTTTTTTCTGTAGATTTTTAATTAATTATGGGATAGGATAAAAAAGTTCTATTTTAACTAGCATTTAACATAACTTTGATGTGCAACTTTGAATAATCAACTTTCACAGCTTTTTAGATCATTATTGATTGTTATATTTAGATACACAATAGAAAGACTAAAGAAACAAATATTCTTTTTTTTTTTTTTACTCAGTTCACCCTATCATATTAAAATGTACAGATTATTAAGAATGTACGGAGTCTGTATCTGGCTTTTCAAAAAAATCCAAGAGGTTTCCTAAATGGCCTCCACAAGTAGAGTACTTCAGTTTACTGAAGCTGGCCAGTCCTGATATCCAAATATGACTCTCCCAATCAGGGGGCCTGTGCAGCTATCATCAAAAACATGTAAGAACTGGTAACACAAATCTTTTCTAATGACTGTGTCAGTAGCTGTGGAAAAACAAGTCAATTTATGATTATCATCATGATTACACTTATTGTGAGACAGGACAAAACCAGAAGGCAGGCAGGTAAATAAATAGATAGGGCTTTGCAGCTCCTCATCAGTCCTGAGAGGAGAACAGTTGCTTATCTGCTGCCTCTTTTGCTCCCAGGTGTACTTTCTGTATTTCTCCAAGCACAGCACATCTCCTGCACTGACAGTAGTAAACATCCCTTCCCCACACAGCACGAACCCGGGGGTGTCCCCAGGGACAGATTCTGTGTGACAGCTGGGGAGTCTGCTCAGCCTCAGCCCAGGGCTGAGCACAGTGCTCTCCCTGACACACCATTTGAAGAAGACTAATGTTGCCAGAGTTTTGGCAGCTCGACCCTCACACCGTAACCTCTCAGCCTGCACTCCTCATCAAAAAGGACCCCAAAGTGCCCTAAATTCTCCAACAATTGCACTGTGTCCAGATCCATTGAGCTAGTTTAAATCAAAGCAATCCCCACACAGAAATATACTACATTAAACTAATGGATTTTTTTTTTTTTTGCTCATTATATATATATGCAAGTATATACCCAGCAATAATAATCTGTAAAAATATATTATCACTATGTTCACTAGCAAGCAATTACAGTTGGGATAGTGTAAAAATACATCAATAATTTTATTGATTCCTGATGTTTGGCTTGTATATTGCTATTTACAGTGCTTGCCTCAGTTGTAAAGAACTGTCTTATTTTACAGCTTTGGGGAGTGTGTGTGTGTAAATAATCCCCTTATACGTAAGGTATTTTTATGATCTAGAAGGGAGCATAGTGTATTATTCCTGGACAAATGCCTTGGCAAGAGCTAAAAGAAGATGTATTAGTGACCTGACCCCAAGACTATTAAGTCAAAGAAGGTGATTGCACAAATGTAATGTTCTTATATGTATACAAAATCATGATGCTTAATTTGTGAGTTATCCTTTCCTCTTTCTTTCCCACCAACACAAAAGCCTTTGGGGTTTCTGGAGCTCTAAGTGAACTACTGTCACTGCTTAATTTTACATAAAGGCATAATAAATGATTTTATGTCCACTAACATCATTGGAATCACCCACTTGGCTTCAGCAGCATTTACTATTTCAGCCAAGATGCAAACTGAGTTTTCCTTTTTTTGGAGTTAAAGGCATTTATGCTAACTCAATACTTGTCTTGCTATCAACAGGTACAGCTCATCAGCCTATCTCTGAATAGACGTGTCTACTGAGGGGAAAATGAATTTTTTTACTAACAATCTTCCAGAGGAAAGGACGTTTCGTTAATTAACCAAGAGGATCTGGTATGAAAAATCAAAGTTTGGGGTTTTCTGTTTGTTTTTGGTTATTTTTGTTTATTTTTCTGTGAGGAGTGGATTTTGTTCCTTTTTTTTCCATACCAAGATTATTTTCCACAATAGGAAAATTTTACACAAACATTTTGATAAGCATTTTGAGTATATATCTACATCTTTCAATGCAAGGTAGCAAGATTTTTATCCTCTAATTATTTCAAAAGATTGCAAATGGCCCTTTTGTTTCTTATATGATCCTTCCCACATATACATGAATCAACAGTGTGTGCTAAAACAGTCCTTACAAAAGTCAGTTTAAATGTTTATACTAAGTCTTTAGTAATAAATTATATTAATATTTTTTCAGGTATCTAGAGCTAGAGTTCTTTGAACAGGATTTGCATTGGACTTTAAGGATGTCTAAATATTATTATATATTTGAAATACATTTCAGAATACTCCTTGCATCTAAGCTTTATCAGCCAGATCCTACATAAAATACTTTTATATGTAAATCTATTATATTAACCCGAAATGATTACACTGCTAATACACACTTTGAGGTCCTTTCTTCTACAAAGACATAGAAATGTTTATTTTACACAGCTTAAATGTGCATTGTTAGAACCACCTGAGCTATTCACAGGACATAACATTAGAGAAACATACAATTCTTTGCTGGGCTGAGGCTTAACCATATGCATAAGTCCCTAATTCATCACAGCTTTATAAAGTTCCATTTACTTCAACTGAGTTACGTGTAGCACTGAAATAGTAAAACCAGACAGAAAGCAGAGAAGAAAGGGAAAATCCTTCACACCTGGGCTGATGCTGGGCAGGGGCAGGTTTGTAACAAACTGCTGAAATCTGGCAAAATTGGAACAGAGTGATGAAAGGCCCCATACCTGCAAGCATTAGGGAATGTGAAATGGATTTTGCTGCTGCCATAACCAAAATTAGTATGGAGAACAGGTTATGTGAAAATCAGTAAAATTAATAATACATTATTCCCCCTCTTCCACAGTTACAGGAATACATTTGGCATTCATGCTAATACATTTAATTTAATGGATTAATTTGGAATCAGTGCGGAAGTTATGGATATTTAGGAAATGATCAGTTTGTAATTCCATATGTTTAATATTAAAATAAAGTGCCTCACACGGGTACTCTGGTAGATGTCACTTCACAGTGAATTACAATTACTTCAGACCTCAAGAATCAAAGAAGAACTCAAAATTATTCTGCTATATAGTCACACTCACGGATATAATTAAAGGTCTGTCAGCACTTTCATTACATAAAGCCATTTTTAAGCAGTTTATAAGTTGGCCATGACATTTTGCTTAAAGCTGGAAATGGGCTGTGAGTTTCCTGCCTGGGAGTGAAATTTTGTTTCTTATGAATGTAATTGGAATCAGATTATTTCCCTGTGTTTGTCACCCATTACAAGGGGGTTAAAGAACATTGTCTGTTTTTTACGTTCCTTCCACACATTAAAAAAAAAAATTTTCAATTTAGCACCTTGCAGATAATTAGGTTGCAGCAATACGTAGGCAAATAGTACAGCTCCAGGGTGTGGGGTAGGTAACTGGACCATAGACATATGTACTGTATAAGACACAAACATGGTGTAGTGTTTTCCAACCCCAGCTAGAGCTTTCCCAGTGTTCAGAGGCACTTTGAATACCACAAGCTAAGGGCAGTTTGACTGAGGCCATGCAGTTTAGGGGGTTAGGGGAAAAGACTTTATTATCACTCAGATGTAAACTATGGCAAGACATTTGGACTTAGGAAAGAAGAAGAATCCAGTTTTATTTGTCATTTTTTTATAGGTAGCAAGTAGATGAGTGTTTTATTTGCAATACAGACTTAGTCAGTATACTTTGCAGAGATAAACCAGTTAAAGATGTTTCCAATGCAGCATGTGCTCACCATGTTAGATGGTACATAGTGGTCGAGGACCATTATAAGATACCAGTTTGGTATCTTAATTCTAGAAAAAAATCAATTTCCATAGGAGGTTCAAAACAGAGAATTAAATTTCTCAGCTATTGATAGCAATATTTATCTAACATGTATTATTAGTTAGGCAGAGTTTCAAGAAAATCAATGGCTGAGATTATTGAAGAATTATTTAAAGAAGGACAGTTCACAGACAGGCTGCTTAATTGACTGCTGTGAGCTCTGGAGACCAGAGACAAGATTCACTGCCAAGGAATCCCTTGAAAGAAAAGTGCTTGCTCATTCCCAGGAGAAATCATGAGACTGCTGAAGAGGTTAGAGGAGCTCAGCATGCCTATCCTCCAGTCAGACAAACCTTTTCCAGTATGTGGAGTATTTCCAGCACTTCTCTCATCACCTTGAACAGCATCCCAAGTGGAGTCACAAGTTGTTCTCACAACTGAAAGATGAGCTACAGTATAGAGTTTATTTATTCATGAGCAAGTGTCATTATACATCAGGAAGTATGACTGAAACACTTACTTTGATTTCATTAGTAGTCAGAGTAATTTCTTAATCATAAAACTCAAGAAGAATTAAAGGCTTGTTGAGAAGATTTCTGTAGCCTGTTCTACTTCTATCCCTGTGTAGATACCTCCCTCTGAGAGGCACTGTTTTGGGAATATCAACACCATATGCTTAAAAAAGATGTTCAGAAAACTATCAGCAGCAGGAGATTGGTCTGTCTTATATCAGTAGCATGATAATTAAACTGTTGACACACTCTCTTCCTGGAAAATTATAATTAAGACTAATATAGTATCCCTTGAAACACAGCCCTTTCCACAGGTGCTTTCCATCCAAAAGTACATCACAGGTATAAGGACTGAGGAAAATGATTCAGTAAGATCCAGAGAAATAACCTAGTATGTTTCCCCTGCAAAAAAGACCAAGGCAAGCTAGATGTACCCTTAATGAGTAGTGGTGATGACCCAGAGGAGCAAACAGCAGTGCCCAGAAGGGAAGTTCTTCACTGTAGGTTGCTTTGTTAATGAAGCTAACTAAACAATTAAAGAAATACAAGGATCTGACTTGAGACTGTCACTCCAAGTTAATGGAAAACCCAGATCTAGTGAAGTATGGACACCATCTGCTGTGACTGACTCTCAGTGAATTGGAATTAAATATAGTCTCTGTGTCTTACGCAGATAAGCCATGTGTTTTTATTGCTATTTTTCTAATTTTCACAAGAAAACTGAATGTATAATGCAATGTTGATGTTTGTCTGACATTCCAACTGATTGTGGATTGATACAGCATGGGAAATTCTGAAAAGAAAGAAGATCACTGTCTACATTCTTTGAAATAACAGGTATATCCCATCGCTGTCTCTGTCTCTGACTTTTGAAGCCCTCTACTGAGGAGCATTTAAGGTCCTCGTAGTTCAAGGAGACTAATCTAATGGTACCTCATTGAGAGATATGAATAAATAAATGAGTAGAAAATAAAGCAAATCAGAAATGCAGATATTAAAAGTTTCTTTGAGGTATCCTGTACAGACCCAAAAAGAAAGAACACAACACTCAAGGAACTACTGAAATGAGAAAAAAGCCTGTTTTGATATTTTGAACACTGCCTGTAGCGTAGTATTCCAGTATATGTAAAAAGAAGTGTATTCAGCCTACATGAACTGCTAAATATTGTTTCAGATCTTGGCAGTATCTATTTATGCCTTCCCCTGTTCATGAGTGAAATTTAGCAGTAAGCACAAAAGTTTTTCCAAGTAATAAAGTGATTTTTCCTGTTTAATATTTTTTGAGCAGCCTCCTGTGACCTATGCAATCTTTAAATGGTCCAGCAAAAACCTTCTGCATTTTCAAGATCATTTCCTTTACTCTGGTAATCTACACAGATTTTGGTTTACAGTACCCTGCCTAGATACAAGCTAAAGCATGGAAGCAGGGATATTTTTTACCATGTAGTTTGTGAAGGGGTCTGGAAATATAACTCAAAATATGAATCAGGTGCCTTTATCTGCAATTACTTGCTGTACTTACTGTTATTATCTGAACTAATCTAAAAAACTGACTGGAAGAAATCTGGCCTCCATTGTTTACTGTGCTATTTATATAATAATTTCATTTGTGCTTTGGGTTTTAATTTAGAAATTACTTGAAAGGACTTTTTGTTCTTAAAAAGTGTGTTTACCACTGTTGAATTCCTCAAGTTGCATTTCCAGAACGAGAAAAAAAAAAATCACCAAATAAATTTGAGAGCAGATCCTAAGGCAATGCAAAGGATCCACACAAGCCTTTAGGCAGTGGAAGAACATTGACATCAGAGGAAGATAAGGCACAACTTGGCTTCACATTCCCATGGCTCAACACATCTAGAATCTATCCAACTGATACTAGAGACAAAGTGAGAACAGGGATGAGGCTTGGAAACACTTTCATTTCTTCCATTATTCCAATATAGAGTTAACAGAGGGCTGCTCTGCACATGGGCAGCTGGATTAACCTCCCAGCATTGAGCTTACTGAGAACCAGAAGAGAACAAAGAACATGAAGAAATAAATTCATGAAAACCATCATAATCTTCATTGAATTTTTAAGAATTCACTATTTTTATCTAATCTCATATATTTTAAAGATAAATGAGGAACATTATTGACTCCAAAAATTGCTCTTGAGTTTTTCAACTCCGCTCTTTGGAAGTGGTGGGGCCTGTAGGACAGAGTCCCAGTCAGCATATAGTAAAGTCAATAAAGTGAACCTTACTGACCAAGGAATTCTCTACTTGTCTATTATGAGTTTAACAGTTTTATGAATTTATGATGGGGTTTAGGGACCATCCAAGGTAACTTAGGGTGTCATATGTACACTGCCACTGTACCATGAAAACAATAGATATTTTTAAAGTGCAGATTTCATTTCTTAAACAAGTTGTTCTGAATCCCACCTTTGGGAATACACTTTTTAATTAATTCACCAGTTCCAGTATTCTGAGAATGTTGAACAGAGCTTTAATAATTAATTTTATAATGCTGTATATAATAAACTTTCAGGCTCTTAAAAAGATGTGTTATGAAACAGCTCAGTAAAATGAAAAGATTTGTTTGACTCTGTCACAAACCCCCTGTGACTTAGAGATTGGACAGTTTTTTTCTTTTAAGTCTATAAAACATTATCCTAGGTATGGTAATACAGATATTACTATCTTAAATAAAGTGAAACTTCATCTTAAGCTTCATGATGATGTATTCCAAAATAAATTATCTGTATTTCATATTCTTTCTTAAAATAAAGTAGGTCAAGCTATTATAAAAGTAATACCCTTTTTATTGCTGTTAATAATCAATGATTGTCTTCTATACTCTTCAGCCAGTTTAATGCTATTTTCTTATTTTCAGGCCAACAGGCTGATTGGCAAGCAAAGCACACAGCTGCAAGGCCTGCTAACTTCAGCGTAAACCCTGAGCAGTCAACTCTTCTAAAAATCAGGTCAGATGGCTGAGGTCAGAATCTGGACTTCTATCAGTTCCCTTCCTTCCTAGTCTGGACTGTGTTAAAGAAAAAACTCAGACCAGCTGACTGAAGAAGTCTTCTCTGGCTTCAAAGCTGGTAGAATTATTTCTAACTTTTTTTTTTTTTTCAGTCGTGGTTTTGGGTTTTTTTTAAACACAAGGACTCAATTGACTTTTTTTTCAAGGTGACAGTAAGCACAAATGAAAACAAGATTTGACCTTAAAACACAGATTTACATTCTCTGGGTTCATGCAAATTACATTCATGCAAGAGGTCATACTGAGGTTACTATTATTGAGTACAACTGGTGAAAATTGTTTTGCCAAAACATTTTTAAGTGATAGAAGATTGTTCTGTTTGCAGTGAAAACTTTTAATTTTCCTGAAAGTTTCTGTGAAAATGTTTTTGAAAACAAAGTGATTTCACTTGAAAAATTGGAAATTTACAAGGTTTTTTAAAATTCTTGTATTACTTTATTTGACTAATCAGACAAAAGTACAGGACAATAATTTTAGAAGTATAAACATGAGAAATTTCTCACAGTCTGTAATACATCCAAAAGTGTAACATAGGATTCTTTAGTAAACAAACCATGTGGACTTTTCAGTGAGGAAACTTAGTCTTTTTCAGAAAATGTAAGATTTTTGCAAAGTAGAAATTACCAATTCCAACTGTTCTACTAAAGGTCCAAAATTCTTCTCAGCTCATGAGCTAAATAGGCAGTATTTACCAGAATGCAATAAAATATCTTAGTTCTGATTAACTAATTCACTTTGATTTCCTAAATTACCCTCAAAGTTTAATGTATACTCATGCATTCTTTTACAACATCGTCATAAAAAATTTTGGGGTGAAATTTTGGTGTTTGTTACATAAGTGAATTTTCAGATTGATATCTGCATCTTTATGTCTGCTAACCAAAAGAGAAAATCAAAGCATTGCAATATTTTATTAGTATTAACAGTTTGAAAAGCACCCCTTTAAAAACAGATAACATCTTATATCATGAAACAAGGGATATCCTTATTAAAGGCAAAATAATATGTTGAAAAGAATGGGTTTGAAGTAATCACTTGAAAAAACATTGGGATTATGTTTCATTCCTCTATTAGGAAGAACTCCTCAGGCACTAGGAAAACCAGACTTTCCCAGTCTATTTTCACTCTTCGACTCCAGAAGCATGATCAGGATCTAGAATGTCACCTTTAATATTCTTTGGTGTTAGTGTTTAATTGGAAATAGCTCTTGATATTTTAAAATATTCCCATCGTCTGAGTGACAGCTTGAACTTGATTGAGCTGTTCCACATTGACTCAGTCTGGTTCCCTGTCCCACTCCTGCCCATCTGACCTGCTTTAGTTACTCCAGAGGTTAGTCTTATTATGGTTTCAGCAGTGCTATGCATATCACTGGCCAGCACATTTGAATTAATTCTGTTTTCCTGAAGAAGAAATGGGACAAGAAACTAGGCCAATTATTCACTGTTAACCAACAGAAACACATTCACACTAGTGCTCCCAAATGTTCCCTGGGCCTCTGTTTAAAATTAATCCATCAGAAAATCGCATGGAGGATGCTCAAGACCCCCCTCCAATTATTTAGAATCATGTCATTAAATCAGACAAATGCTGGCACTGCATCTCAGCAGGCGTTAATTTAACCCATATGCTTTGGGACTGTTCCTACATCCTTTTGTCCTAGCCAGAATTTATGCAAGATTATTTTTTTTTTTCTTAGAAAATAGAATTGTATTATAAGATAACCATTCAATTGTAAGTCCAATGTGTTCTAAATGCAAGCTGCATAAATATTAAAAAAAAAAAACTTTAGCTCAGTAAAGCATAAAATGACTTCTTGAAGACTAATATAGAAAGGAAGATCCAAAAAGGGCCAAAAATCTGAAGACTGAGGCACAAGGATGCAAGTACAGCTACAGCACTGTAGAATGTTGTTCAATAACAAAAATAATCAAGATAAATTCCTACATATATATGGCTTTATTCCTGAAGTAGTCTTCTAAACATATTAGTGTGCTTCCATCATAGTCCCCTTTTTTGTCTCTCTACACATCTCTCTTCCATTTCTTGATACTGTTTCTTTCTTCATTTTTTTTATCTTCCCATATGGCTTCTCTGTTTTATATTCTCAGATTATTTCCCATGTTTATCCGTGAAAGAGAAGGACAAAGCAAATTAAAGTTTAACATCATTTGGATTTTTCTAAAATGATTTTATCATCTTGCACAATGCAAAGTGTAAATAATCTATGCACCAGCTTTCCATATTGCAAGTCATTCAAAAAGGAATATTGATTAAATTATTACCTTTATTTGTATATGACTCAGTAAGGAAACAGCAATTTTTGGTATTTGGAAAAGTAATAATAATAAAACACTAACGTTTTGGGTTTATTAGAATACAAATGAAGAGAAAAAGAAAAAAAAAGTCCACTGCTGTCAGGGGCATTCATCTATTGGCCATTTCCTACCTAGCTGAACCTGTTTCAGTGCAGCAATCCCAAAAGGAGGGTTCAGGAATTGCTTAACTATACAAAAAAATAATGGAGCTTCATTATTTACAGTTCTGATTTGTGTTGTGTTGTTCCAGTCCATGATTTAAGACATTTTTATAGGTTTTTTTTTTTTTTTTTTAATATTGTTTTTGTCTCTATAACAACAACTTGCCATATAGAAATGTTAAAAGTGCAAAAAAGAAATGGGATTTATGTACAGAAACAACAACCCCCTCTTCAAACTCTCTCCAGTCTGGGCTATGCTTTTTGTATGTGGGCTGTGCTTCCCAGCTGGCAGTTGGTTTCTCTAACTGGTCATCACCATGAGACTCAGGTATCTAACTCTGTGAGCCCTTCTGTGTAGCAGTCAGTGCCTCAGCTGGGTAACCTTTCTTTACAGGAAGGCCAAGGGATGTGTGCAGATCAGGCTGAGACACTCTTCTGCATTTTTGCAAGCAGATTGGGAATTGCCTTTATGTAAGAAAAAACAAAATTCAGTATGACCAAAGCAAACTTTTGCCTTGGACTATGTAACTTTTCTGGGAATTTGACGTTCTTATCAGTGTTGTACAACTGGAAACAACAGTCAACTTGATAAAAGCTTGGTTGCCAAATACGATGCAGGAGTCCAGAATCTTGCTGCCTCGAGGGAGATGTTCCCTCAGCCACAGACTTTGGAATCTCATCCTAGGATAAACACTCCTTCTTTTGCTGAAAGTGTTTCTAAGCTCTTGCAGTCTGCCTGCCAGCATCATTCTGCAGCTGTAACTGGCAGTTTTTGCCCTGCTGCCCTTACAGAGCACTGGGGACTGTGACTCTCCTCTCTTCCCTATCACTTGTCCCCTTCCCAGGTGTCATGAGGAGACATAGACTGGAAATAAAGTAATTGATACATATTTATTGTCATTTCCATAGGAAATTCCTAAAGGGGGACTGGCTGAACCAAGGCTGCAGAGAGCTGAGGGATGGGAACTACAGAAATGGCAGGGAAGGCAGAGGAAGCATTTCATGCTGGTGGAAGTCTGGAGGCTAAAAGGGCACAGACTGTAAGTGACATCTTGCTGATGGATGGATGGATGGATGGATGGATGGATGGATGGATGGATGGATGGATGGATGGATGGATGGATTTTCAGAGTTCCCATAAAACATCACTCAGAACAGAGAACATCTTTAACTAAAGATCTGCAAGGGTTTTTTTGTTATTTCTTTTTTTTGTTGTTTTCCCCACTATTACTCACAGCTGGGAAGGGAGGCTGGGTGTGATCTTTACGGGGTATTGCCTCTACATTGTGTCCTGCTCAGTTTTTGTGTGTGGTTGTCAAAGTGTGGTGTGACCAAGAAACCTGTGCAGTCAGGAGTCTGTGCATACAGACCAGCACCAAAATGGCCCACAAGCTGGTCCTGCTAGGAGAACCTGAAAGCTACCAATTGCTTTAAAAAGGAGAATTACACTGGAAAAGCAAATACTGAAGTTCTCAGGAATAACTCTCAACCCCTATCAGATGACCATCTTCCTTCACATGCTCTCAGGGGAGGTGTATGTTACCAGCAGTCTAAAAAATCCTATATAACTCCTTTTCCTAGGTAGATCATTAGAGGAAAAACCAGCTGAACATTTTAGTTGTGTTTAGTTACAACATTACTGGACTCTGCACAATTACCAGCACAATTAATGTGGTATAAGAAGCCATACAAACTAGAATAACAAAGCCATAAGATAATTTATACCGTTTTTCTGAAAATATTTACTTTTTTTTCCATCTCTGTTGAATTGTAAAGAATTCTTTCATTCCCTTCTTGTGCCCAGTCAGTTCGCAGGGGGAAAACATCTTCAGCTTTGCCTCAGGGGATACATGGCAAGACACACTTGTGTGATACTCATACCTCCATGAAAATTAATATATATTATCTTGTCAACAAAAGCTCCCTTTATTGTTAATGAACTGAATTAGGTTAATGAAATTATCATTACTGACGAGATTACACCAAGTGATTCATGAAATAAACAGGTTATATACCTCACAATTGCCTCTTTTCATTACATATTTTGAACCCTAATGAAATAAAATGAAAGTCTCAAATTTGTGCACTGGAATTGCACTAAAAATCTGGGGGTTTTAGGCTATGATTTTCTGAAGAATCTCTCCTCAATCTCAGTCGTAAGGAGTTTGTAGTAAAAAATGAATATTCCTATATATTTTTGGACTGAGAACATGATTTGATAAATATCAATTTCAGTTACATGTTAGCAGCTTATGTGCAAGGTAAATTTCATATAGGAAAAGAAGTCATGAAAATGGTAAATTCTGAAGACTTGCCACTCTTATTGTCTAATTCTCTTCCCCTCTCCACAGGGCTTTTATTGCACAATATATCTTAAACCAAAATTCATCTTTAAAATCAATAGAAAAAAATATGAGTTTAAAAAAGAAATCCATCTTTTTGGAATAAACATTGTTTACAGATTATTTTGTTGTCTTACTTTAGGGTTGGTTTCATAATCCAGAGATTGTTCAGAGGTTTTATAAATCATTCACTATCTGGATGCACTAAAAAGAATGTAGTTGTTTTAGCTAAAGAATGCAGCAGAGAAAAAATGAAAAAAAAAAACCAACCAAAAACAAAAACCAAAACCCAACAAAATAGTTAATGAGCAACATGATTTTTTTCTTATAATTTTTTAAATAAGTTCTCTTCAAAATAACAAACTGTGAGTTCATATTAATCATATGAGGAGAGGTCACGTAAACAAAGCCCATCTAGTGATCTAGTTCCAAACTCCAGAAGGACTGTGAATCCAGTTAAATTTTCATTTTTATACTTCCAAACCATTTTTAAACTGTAACATTTATTTTTGATAATGCTTAGAACTATAAATCATTTTATTTTACAACCCTTGAGTCAGGATTTATGAATACAGAAGAAAATCTGTTTCTTATTTGTATGCTCTACTGTTTGGAATTAAATGCTAGCAGAAGAAAATCTGTCCTTATACAAATGTGATAACACAAAAATATATGAAGGTACCCTTGCTTAGGTATGACTAGTCAGCCTCATTGGACAGATCTGATGTGTTATGATACTTGAACTATATAACAATAAATAAATTTCTTGGCTCACAAGAAGAGGAATGCTATTACAATATATATGGGCCATATACTTCATTCTGTTTCTGTTCTGTGACTGTAATTCACTGTAAGACTCAAAGGTTGAGGATCAAGTGTTCCAAATTTAACAGAAATTTATATCACCTTTATTCCCAGTGAGTTCCCAGTCTAGGCACTATCTGTCTTAGGGTGTAAATTCCATTCTTTGGTTCAGACAGAATTTGTATTGTGCATCTAATTCACTGTTTTCCAATGGAAAAAACTATGCATTCATTGAGGATTTCTCAACTTGAAAATATAAATATTAATCATAAAACCTCCTATAGCTGAATGCGTAGGAGCTTGCTGCTTTTTAAATACAGTAGTACATTAACAGATACTGAATGTATTTGCTTTATCACCATAGAAGCCCCCAGGCAATAGCCTAAATTATTAAAAAGTTTTTCTTTTGTTCCAAATACACTTTAAAAAATAAAAGGATTTGTAAGAAAATGTGCACAATTTATACAGACTTTGACAGGACTAGAATTGGACAGTGTTACAGGCAATCAAGTTGCTTCTTCAACCACTGAATTCTTTTATAAATATATGTGACAGAGAAGTCCAGAAGTCCAGAAGTCTTTTCTGGAGAAGGCTCATAGCACATCAGTTTACCAATTTTCTGATGAAGATCACGGTATCACAGAGTATTAGGGCTTCAAAGGGACCTTGGAGATCTTCAACCCCCCTGCCAGGCAGGAGCATAGTCTAAGTATAATCTAACCCAGGTCCCAG
Organism: Corythornis vintsioides; assembly: GCA_025447755.1. Taxonomy (NCBI): domain Eukaryota; kingdom Metazoa; phylum Chordata; class Aves; order Coraciiformes; family Alcedinidae; genus Corythornis; species Corythornis vintsioides. The sequence goes on from JAOEGS010009580.1 coordinate 82,801, forward strand.
AGGAATGCATCCAGGCAGTCTTGAAAATCTCCAGAGCAGGAGACTCCACAACCCCCTGGGCAGCCTGTTCCAGTGTCTGTGACCCTCACTGTAAAGAAGTCCTTTCTCATGTTAAGGCAGAACCTCTTGTGTTCTAGCTCCATCCAAGTATTCTCATGAGAAATCAGGATAAAATGTGCAGTTCTGTCAGTTATGTAGGATTTGGATTTATTTACTTTTTTTATAGCACATTTAGTTGTCTCAAGAGTTTCACAGAAATTCAGCTCCTGCAAGAACATCTACTGAAATTGCATATATTTCAGGAATTAATACTGATGTGCTTACACCATAAAATAAAAATAGGACAAATTACTCTGAAACAAATCTGTCTCATATTGTGAAAGGTCTGTTTTTATTTACTGAATCAGGTGCTACTTCATGTAAGTCATTCATTCATTTTATTCTAGTAAATAAACACTCTGGCTGCCTAGAATAATATATAATAAATAATAATACTGTGCATTTATAGCAGTTGAAGGGTTACCTGAAGGTGTGCAAGAAAGTACTGCATTTACCAAATTGCAGAGACCATTTGTATTGTCCAAATAAAACAGAAGGAAGCTGAAGAAAGGCTTTGCACAGCATACTTGGTTTTTGCACCCTAGAAAAATTCTCCCAGCCAAATCTCCATTGGCTGCTAAAGCAGGTTGGCTTAGCACCTAAGGAAAGACGCCAGGGCACTTGTTCCAGCAGATCAGTACCCCTGGCTCAGCACAGCTCAGAGCTGATAGCACCAGGCCGTGTTTTGCAAAGCAGCTGTGAAGGAGAGGTTATGCAAAAGGCATGTGTTCTGACTCTGCTCTTGGCAGGGCTGATTTCCAGATCCTCAGTTTTATCAAACTCCTTCTAAATAGATTCAAACTACTTGACATTTATGTGACTAAACCTAATTCTTCTCAGGAAGCTAGCTGAAGAGTCCTGAAGGAACACAATAGTAGGCACAGCAATATTAGCTGGCATTGTTAATTTATCTTTAGTGGCCACACAGCATGTATAGGAGATGCTTTTTGCTTGCCATATTAACATACAGTCTTCTATTAGTTGTGTCATTTCAGTTCTTCTTTCAGCTCTTCTATATCTTCTGTTAACATCTTTTAAAAAACATTTGTGAGTATAAAATCCAAACATCTTCACAATATTATTGACAATGATCTTTTTGGTTACATTTGTATTAATCTCAGTAGCAGAAAAGTACAAAAACAAGTGAGCAGTTGAAAACAGTAGTATTAATCCTTGCTTTGGTCCCAAAACTAATTTGATACTCTTGCCCTTAGATGAAATTTATTTTATCAAAGCAACAAAGAATAGTCAGAATTAAAGAAATCCCACATTTAAAGTAAGGAATGTGCCGAAAAAATAGTAATTTTATCCTTGAATCAAAATCAAGAAAATATTGAATCAAGGCTTAAATGCTGTAGACCTAAAACCTGAAATATTGTAGAAACTGGAAAAAAAAAGTCTCATTTATTTTGAAGATAGAAAGACACAGAAGTAAAACAAGATTTTAGCTGGCGGGAGTTTTGCAGAATAAGTGAATATGTGAGAAATGACATAAGAAGCACAGACTGAAATCCAGAGTAGCTGGATTGGAAACACACAGAATCAACAGTGGCTTATAACAGTGTTTTAGAAACAGGAACTGACATCTGGGCTTCAAACACTCTTGGTGAAGAAAAGAGACAAATCTACAATATTAAAGAGATGGCATTTTTGGTGCCATTCTAGTGTGGTTCCTCAGCCATATCTCTCCTCATAGTGTCCTAGTTCTGCTGATTTTCAACCAAAGAAACACCTGCCAAAGTCAACCTGAAATCTTTTTTGGACACAAAATATAAGATTTCCAACTGTTAGAAGAACAAACCCAACAAAATGCTTTTAAAATTTCAAGAGTTGTGGTATTTTGGATTCTATCCATATGAAATACTGCTCTTTTTCAAATATGTGAGAGCATTTACTAGTATTAAACAGCTCTGGGAATTGTCACTGTCACGAAGGAGATTAGTGTCCTGCACTCTCCTTATGGTATTTTCAACTTCTGAACCAGCCTGTGACTAAATTTTTATAATGAAAAACGTTTGCAGTACTAATGCTGACCTCATTTGTCTCTTAATTGCCAAATGAACTTTAACCTTATGAATCTGATCATTTATACACAGAATTAGCAAATATTGGACTTACTAGTACCCAAGTATAGCACTGTCTGTGGAACAGGTGATAACAGTATTTGCATCTCTTTTCCTTTTAACCTTGTTACGTTCATTCTAGCAGGTTTATTTTCTTACATTCACAGAATGCAAAGGAACATTGTCCCCTGAAGTTTTATTTTAGAACACAAGCACTGTTGTGTTCCAAAAATGGAGTTTTGCTACTAGGTTAATGTTAATATCTGCAAATTTAGGTTGTTTTGAGTATTAAATAATGCCCTATTCTGCATACTTTGAATTTCTTAATCATCAACTGCAAGAGCACAACTGCATTTCAGAATTCAGGACACTGACAAAGGAAAAAACAGTTCCCTAAAAGAATAAGTCTATTCTAAGTATTAAAGCTCTAGGCCAGATGATGATTGAAAAAGAAAATGTTTGTGTTTTTGTGAAATGTCAGTGGGCACAATGAGGACAAACTGGAACACAGGAGCTGTTGTCTGAATGTCAGCAAATACCTTTTTTTCTGGAAGGGTGACTGAGCACTGGCACAGGTTTGCCCAGGGATGTTGTGGAGTCTCCTCCTTGTTAATATTCAAAAGCCTCCTGAACTTGGATCTGAGCAACCATCTTTAGGTGGTCCTACCTGAGCAGTGAGGGTGGACAAGATGACCTTTAGAAGTCTCTTCCAAAATAAATTATTCTGTAATTCTGTGTGACTCTTGTTAAGTCATAAGTTTGTGCTTCTGTTTTTCCACCCTTATAGGAAAATTCAGTTTACTTTTTGTTTCCATAATGCTTCAAAAAAGAGTGGGTGATCCAGTGGGTGACTAATAGTTCCACACAGTAATTCTTCTTTAGTCATGATACAAGATAAAGGGATAAATTGGTCCCTATATAATTTATCTGCCACCACTTTCAATATCATCAGCTGTAGTGAAAAGTCTTTTGACTCAGTGAAAAAAATGGATAATTCTCATTTATGTCTATATTGATGTAGAGCAAAAAGAAAACCTGGTTTGCTTTGGTTTTCAAATATTGTTCATATTTACTGCAGTAAAATATGATCACAGCAGACAGAGTTGTATCTGTCTCTTGTTTCAAGTTCCTCTGGAATTGTATTTTGAAAAATATTTCAGAAGTTCAATCCAAGAGGAAAGTACTTTTCAAAATTCTGGTATTTATTTTAACCCTTTGCATTGGTAATCCTTTGAAAGTTAATCTCAACAGATTTAGAAAACTGGCCAGCCTAACTCTTAAGATGTTCCTACCAGTTTTCAACATGACAAAGTGAATTACTAACTTAGAAGTTGATTAATTTTTATAAAAGCAAATTAATCTCTAAGTATTTTATTTTAAAAAGGTTTTTTTTTTTTATGCCAACCCAGACTTATGCAAACTATTAATGAGACTGAATAGAATGCTTCATTTCCATGCAATTTAGCTTTAAAATATGTTCATTGATCTGATACTGTCCTGAACTGTTTTTGTGATAACAGTAACAATAGGGAGTTACTGATATGGTTTTCCATTTATACATGGGATATTATAACTATGAACCTAGTCTGTACACTAACATGAACAATATGAAGCTACTTTAATTCAGTAAGTTAGAAAAATAATTAATTCATCTGACTTTCTAAGTGATTTATTCCAATTCTGCTGTCACTTGATGAAGATATATGTCATTCCAGTGAGGGTTAGCTATCTGACAACCTTTTCTGAGCATTCTCAAAGAACAGTCAAAATCTGACTGCTCATAAGGTCTGAAATTTCTCCTGTACAGAGAATAGGTCTCCCTGGGTTATGTTTGAGACGTGTTAGCAGAAAATGAGTGGGATACTTTAAGAACTTATTTGTGTATTTCTACTTCATTTGAGTTAGACACTGTGGAATTGCCCCGACTCAAAAGTAATGATAAAATTGTCACTTCTATACCTGCTTTCTCTTCAGTAGCACTCCCCTGGCCAGCATTTGTATTCCAGGAGAAACCCAGCTGTACTTGCTCCTAAATGTTAAAACATTGTGCCGTGACTGACTTAAAGCTTGCCAGACGGGATGCTTGCCTAGAACATTCCCAGGGTCCTGTCCTAGGAGAGTCCTTGGGTCATTTCTTGAAAGACCATGATGTATGTCTCTGACATAAGGCAGGCAAGGGGTTTTTTTCTCTACGAAAGCTCTTGTCATTCATATTTCACCAGCTACAGAGAAAAAGGTTAGAGGGAAAAAGCATCACCATTCACATGTACCTTCAGTAAGTGTAGGATTTTTTTTTTTACTTCTTTCTTTTGAAATGTCAGTTCACACCTTTTGACATCAGTTTCAGAACTGAATATGTTGTTATCGGGTATGACACTAGCACCTGAAAAAAAAGAATAAATAAGCACACTTAGTTAATTTGCATATTCTTTAAGATATGAAACATTATTTTCCTTTAAAATAATAATTAAAGGCTTTCACATGAATTCTAACCAGATTGAAGTTTCATGTTTATAAAAGCAATTACTCTGGAATGTAATTAATCCAATTAAGGTAGATATCCACTGTATTAAGCAAAAGAAGGTATTTCGGGCACAAATGGGAGTAAGGAATGAAGATTCACATGTCTTTATTTTGGGTTCAGCATCCATGGCATCAAAGGCATTGTCTAGCTTACGTTCTTCTGAATCAGTTTTTAATGGTAAGCTGTACAATTAAACCTCTTGGAAACCCATTTTTAAAGAAAGTAAAAGTTCAGAAGTGCAGGAGGGCTTGTAGAACTAGGGCTCATTAAAAGGACTGTGCATTTCTACTGTCAATTCTGCATAAACTTACGAAGTTTCCTCTATCAAAGCACATTATAGCGGAATAAGAGCATGCTCCACTTGATCATGCTTGTGGAATGTCTTTTGTAAAAAGAAAATATTTTGGAAGCTACCTCCATGGAACGAACACAGATTCCAAATCTGACTCTGTCCAGTGAAGATACTAATCAGAAATGCACTTAAATGATTGAGCAGAAATAAAATCAGGAACTCATTCAAGTCAGTTCTGACTTCTTGCAAGTTGCCAGCAGTTCGGGGAGATTGTTTCCTGCCAACAGCAATAAAATCCTAAATTCAGCTCAGTTCTGCTGCAATAGGTTTGAGATTCAAAGCCTTAGTGATAAGTACAACATAAACTGTAATCGTAGAAAACAACACAGAGACTGGAGTGAGAACCTCTCTAAGGCAAGGAAGATAATGACATCTTGGTAAAATAACAAGTGATCTTCACTGCTCAAGTCCTTCCCTCTAACACTGCAACTCTTAGCTGAACATCTTACTTAGGCACCGACTCCCATGCACCAGACCAAACAGCTGCATCGATTTAAGGCATAAACACCTCCTCTTTCTCTTTATTTTTCTGCCAGAAGTTAAGCAATGGGACTGGGGTAATAGAAGCAAGTGTGTTTATCTTCGGGATGGATTAATTGGTGCAACTCCGCCACTGCTGGTTTCAGAGGTGCAAGCACACTTTTATTCTGTCATTCCTTTTCAGATCCCGCAGGCAGCGAGGCAGCGGGACCGGCTCCGGCACCGACGGGCTCTGTGGCGCCTGATTTTTTCCTTTTGAACGGGGGCTTTCCTCGGCGCGGGGGGACCCAGAGAGACAGCGCGGAGCTGCAGAGGCAGCAACTGCGGCGGGAGCGCTCCCCAGAGCGCCGGCCGGGGAGCGGAGCTGCGAAGCCGCGGGACGTTGAGAGAGCGGAAGCGCCGCCATAGCGCGAGCAGCAAGACGCTGCAGCCCTCGGCAAAGCGCCGCCCGCAGCGCGCGACTGAGGGCAGCGCTGAGGGGCGCGGGACCCGAGCAGGGGCAGTCGCCAGAGCCTCTGCGTTCAGGACGAGTAAATGAAAGCATACATTAAACACAGCAAACAACAACAACTAAAGCACCCCGACGCAATTATGTAACTAACAAGCGGGTATTGCCCTCCCAGAAGAGGAGCCAGCATGGTCAGAACACGCCCAAAAGCCACTGCCGGGAGGGGTGACGCAGTTCAGACTGAGCTCCCGCACAAGCACGGTAGAGCCGGTGGCTGCAGGGAATGCCTGACCCTGGCACTAGCACCGCTGGAAGGTGATGACACTACTTGTGTGCAGTGGGATCTGATGAGTGACCTGCTTAGCCAGGTAGTGGAGTTGAAAGGAGGTAGAAACATGAAGAAGAATCAGAGATGGTGAAAACGAAATGGATTGGTTGAGCCATACCCCGAGGAAAAGGCAGCAAGCTGAGGCTCAACAAGAAGTAGAGGATCCTTTCCTCTCCAGACACCAGGCAGAAGAAGGCTACCTAATAAAACAGGGGAACTGGGTGCAGGTCCCTGCTCAGGAGGGAGGCAGATCCCCTCCCAGCTCCTCCACCTCCACAGTTGCCCTTATGCAACAGGTATGAGGCACTGCAAGTTGAGGGACAGACAAATGAGAATGTAGAAGAACCATCCATGGGGTCATCTAGAGTGGCTCAGTCTGCTCCATGCATGAGAACTTCTGTTATTAAAAGAAGAAGGAAGGTAATTGTCACAGGGGACTCTCTTCTGAGGGGAACAGAAGGTCCCATATGCAGTCTACTGCCTTCCTGTGTCAGAGGTGTTACCAGGAAACTTCTTAGACTAGCACAACCCTCTGATCATTATCCTTTACTGTACCCTCAGGACATTTGCAGATGATGCAAAATAAGATGGGAGTGTTGATCTGCTTGAGGGTAGGAAGGCTCTGCAGAGAGATCTGGATAGGTTGGATCAATGGGCTAAGTAAGGTCAGCTGTATGAAGTTCAATAAGGCTAAGTGCAGGGTCCTGCACTTTGGCCACATCAACCCTTGGCAGTGCTACAGGCTTAGGGGTGAGTGGCTGGAAAGCTGCCTGGCAGAAAGGGACCTGGAGGTGCTGGTTGACAACTGGCTGAATAGCAGCCAACACTGTGGCCAGGAGGGCCAACAGCATCCTGGTCCGTATCAGAAATGTGTGGCCAGCAGGAGTAGGAAGGTGATGGTGCCCTGTGCACTGGTGAGACTACACATGGAACACTGTGTACAGTGTTGGGCACTGAGATACAGGTAGGACATGGAGGTGTTGGAGAGGGTACAGAGAAGAGCAACAAGACTGGTTAGGGGATTGGAGAACCTGGCCTATGGGGAGAGCCTGAGGGAATTGGATTTGTATAGTCTGGAGAAGAGGAGGATGAGAGCTGACCTTATTGCTCCCTACAACTACCTGAAAGGAGGTTATAGAGACGTGGGTGCTGGACTCTCCTCCCTCCAGTTAGTGACAGGACAAGGGGAAATGGCCACAAGTTGCACCAGGGGAAATTCAGATTAGGTATGAGGAAAAATTTATTCAGTGAAATTGCAGTTAAACATTGGAACAGATTGCCCAGGTAGGTGGTGGTGTCTCCATCTCTGGAGGTGTTCAAGAGGTGAGTAGATGTGAAACTTCACAGCATGGTCTAGTGACCATGGAAGTTTTAGGTAGAAGGTTGGACTTGATCCTGGAAGTCTTTTCCAACCTTACGATTCTCATTACGTAAAAACAATCATCATTAGGTAAAAACAATCTTCAATTGACACAATTAGATTTGCCAAAGGTTTTGGTCCTGTTCTTTTTTAGTAACTCATCAAAGTCCTCTAATTGTTAATCCATTTTTTAAGGTTCTGCTTTTTGTATTGTTTCTCTCATTACATTAAATATCAAACTTAATTGCAATTATTTATGGAAATGATGTCACAATTTATGAGAATGAGAACTTACAGTATAATTTGTGCAGAGCTGTTTTCTCTGATATTACAACCAGAAAATTAGTAATATTCAGTGTTTACATCCTGGCAAGCTCATTAGGTGCTTTATGACAACCAGGGACAAAGTTATGATGTTCATATCCTCTATTTTTTCTCTCGTTCAGCTTCCAAGAAGTTAACTTCCAAAAGCAAATAACTCCCTAGGCCTTCTCAGTTAAAAGGGAAGAGATACACCAGGAATCTGCAGAAGAAAAACGAATGAATAGAAACAGGTGAGTTACTGTCTCCAAATCTTAAGTTTTATTATTTCATTCCCAGAATATCTACACTTTCATAAACAAGGTGAATGGTATTATACAGAGCTTTGTTGCCACAGATATAAAGCACTTAAAATGAAACACATCGAGCCAGGTCTTAACCAGTGCTTCAATGAAGCAACAACATTTTGTGCCAGATCAACGTGCAATATTTCCTTTGGATGTTTTTAAGCATAATTTACATTTTTCACTTGGACATCTAGTGATTTTCAGCCCTCAAAGTGGAGCTAACCTAGCCTATTAGTATCAGAAGAACAGGAAAAAAAATTATGCTTCAAAGCTGTTCAAATCTGCTCCTGCATGGAACACTCAGAACAACTGAATGTGAACTTATATGTTCTCCTGCTTCCTTTATATGAAATTGCTTAGAAACGGAACACAGTTGAAACAAACACTTCAGTAAACTCCTTGAAATGACCCAAAGCCAGACATTTTTTCTTGCTAAGGGGCTGCAAATACTTAGATCATATTGCAGTTGATAGCAGTTTGTTTTGTTTGTCTGCCATAGCTGCAGATGACAGAGATCCAAAACCCGTTGACTTGAGTAGGCTTTGGATTGACTGTGGGGGAAAGGATTTTCACTGTAGATAGGAATGCTAAAAACATAATAATTTATGGCTCTACTTTCAGAAAAAAATATTCCAACCTCTCTATCTGTCTTGTGCATACACACATTTGCTTAGGATCAAATTCTCTCTCCTTTGTTCGTGTTAGGCAACTATAAAACCACTGAAGCCATTCAAAAGAGCAAGGTGTAATCCAGTGTGAATAGAGCTTTAAATGCTTGCATCGAGGTGGGAATTTTCCCTTCAGGCCTTGTTGAAAAGCTATCAGGCACACCCTCAAAATGAGGTCATCAGATTCCTACGTGGTTTTACATACAAAATTGTCATCAAAAAACTCACTTGTATCAAAATCACTTTAATTTGCACAGTCAGGTACTGTATGGCTAGGGTATGTCAGAAGTGGAGTTGCCCTTTCTTCACCAGCTAGAAACTTAGCCTGGGGCTGGCTGTGCTGCTCCAGGACTATAACTCACAAATGCAGAGTGACTGGTCCAGACAGCACTCACCAACACATGCATGTTTGACTTCCTGAGAACAGCTGAAAACAGGATTGATTCGGTTACCAAGAAAAGGGGACCAAAGCACAGCAGCCAAGTAGTTTGCTGCTATCAATCATTTATTTTCAACTTTCAAAAGAAAAGAAATAATTTAAGAGGGCCAGGGGTGCATGAAAGGAGGAGAATAATGAGGAGGGAGAGAGAAAGAAGGAGAAAGGAAAGGGAGCTCTGACTCAGTCAGTGAATCACTTGTTTTTTTTCTCTGAACAAAAGTTCAGATTTACCATGAACAACTGAAGATCTTCTGAACTGATAACTTAAGTATCCCAAGGAGACAAACCGTAACTCTCAGTTTCTTTCTTTTTTTTTTTGTCCTGTGACAATCCAAACAAATCCAAACCCAAATAGTTATGGGATTCATTAAATCCACAAATTTCTATGTTAACCAGATACTAATCTATCAAGAAAGTACGTAAATTAACTTGGAACAAGAAAAAAGAAAGAAATTTTTTTTTTCAAACAGAAAGATGAAATTTCATGCTGAACATAATTAATGCATTTTCCAGACTTACATTAGGTAATAGAGAAACTGCCAACACACTAAGTGACTGAAGCCCTTGCAAGGTGCCTTGGTGCATCCATCAGGACTTGCTGGAGATTCTAGAGTCTTAGGTGCTCTTTCTGGCTCTTTCACTGGATCACTGGGTTAATATTGAATAGCCACTTCTTTCAATATTCTAATCCCCATTTGATTCACTGTAGAAATAATGGAAGAGAAATATTACATGAGATATGTTTCACTTAATACTTAAAAATATCTGTTCCCTAAAATAATAATAATAATAATAATAATAATAATAATAATAATAATAATAATAATAATAATGAGTAGATGAAAAGGATGCTATTTTAAT
>JAOEGS010009580.1:93130-106818 GCA_025447755.1 Corythornis vintsioides
TAAAATATTATTATTATTATTATTAATAATAATAATAATAAAGACTAGATGAAAAGGATGCTATTTTAATGTACACAAGACATGTTATTAGGACATGTGATACCTGACAGTCACTGGAGCAGACAGGCAGAGGAAACTGGAGGCTGAAATCCATCTCTCAAAGACACCTGGATTTAACATGTGAATAAAGGTCTAGTCAATGGAATCTGGAGAGTTATTTGGGATGAGACCCATGCATAGGTATGGAGAAGCAGTGCCATCAGATAAACTTTGGGGTAACCCACTTTTCCTCCAGCTGCCAGAAGGATATGCACATCCCAGAAATGCTGCATCATATCTACAAACTTTTATGTAACTGACCAAAGGACAACATTAGATGTCCATGTTTAGTAAACTGAATCTTGCTCCAAGTAAACGTTTATTTAGAAGATACTTTAGGATGAATTGTTGTCACTGACTGCACTGTGTAGGGAGTTGGTTCAGTTGCTCTCATATTATTAGGGTGTTTAGTGCCATTTAGGATCCCTTCAGATATCCTATCAACACTCCACTCCATGGTCCAGAAAAGCACAGTATTTCTTGCATCTTACCTGTCTCATCCATGTGTTTGGGTCACTCTAGGGCAGCCATCCCAAATGTCACTAGAATCTTTTGTTAGATTAGGAGATGGCAGTGACTATAATGGGATGCTTATCCCAGGCATAGATACATTTAGGTGCCTCAGGCTCTGAGTTTGGTCTTATTTGCCCTGTAGGATTTAAACTTAGGGCAGGTGTCAAGTTTCTCTGCAGGAGCATTGAGGCAGCTCTCTGAAAGCAGCAGTGAGACATGTGGCAGCTGCAGCATTTGAGGAATGAAAACAAAAATATCCAGCATTTGGTGATCACCAAAGCAAAAAAGCAGGAGATATGTAGTTGCTAGAATTAAGTGTGTGTCTGTAAATTTTACCTAGAACCTCAACCTGACATAAAAACAATTTTTGAAGTGTGATCCCAATTCACTAAGGTGGGAACAAGTGTTAAAATGTCACAGTTTACATACTTCAGTTCATAGATATTTCCCATCATTTTAAACTGCTTGGATTTATTTTTATTCAGAAGTCTTTGTGAAAACTTTCTTCTTAAAAATGTTTCCCACAGTCCTTTCAATTTCTGAATCTTTATGTCACAAGTATACTCCCATTTTTATCATCCCTCACAGTAAATTAAAGAGAATGGATTAAGATAACTTAAAAAAAACTTGTATTCTTATTCTATCCATTGTTTTGTGAAACAGCATACTGTTTGAAACAAAAGCTTCCTTATTAAAAAAGCCAATGTATCTATTGCATCCTGGTGATAGTTACGTTACAAAGACACATGCTTTCAGTACTAAGGACTACATGTGAATTAAACATCTGCCTAGTATTATAACATCAATAAAAAACCCCAACTATTAGAGCATCAAATTATCATCTTGCAAAGCTGGGACACTCATCCTGTCTCTGGGGACTTTCAGATATTAGACTGATGCAATACTTCTTTTTAGCCAAGTAAACTCTGTCCTACTTTCTTTGTTTCATTATATATAAATATGTACATGCATTGTTTATAGACTGTGTATACTAGGAAAGGCTAGCTCAGATTCACAGCTGTGAAATTAATCATGCTTTATGTACAGGGGATTTCAGGGAAAATTGTTTTATATCAGTACTCTGACTCTTCACAATCTTCCTTTTCTTGTGTGGTAAAGCTTTAAGGCAAGGCAGCACAACTGGTAAGATAAATCTTTGATTATGTAACAGGCTCAAAAACCAGAAGATTAAAGGTACAAGCAAACAAAAGAGCACAATAACTTAAAGCATATCTTGAAATATAAACATACAGCCTTCAAAGTGTAAGTCAGCAGCTTAATGCATTAACTACTTGGCACAGGAAAGACATTTACCCTATATACTAGTCCCTTGGCAGTCTCCTCTGAATCCACAACAAAGGAAAGCTGGCAGTCATGCCTGAATAATGCAGGTGACTGGAGCTCAAATGGAGAAAATGGGGTAACTCTCAAAGTGTGAACCTGGATTAGTTTGTGAGCAGCTTCCACACATCATAAGACACAAAGATTTTTTTTTTTCATGTCACACCTATATCTTTCAAACATAGACTGAGTTCTACTTCCAGATATGTTGTGTAGAATTACTGAGAGGAAATCAACAATCAACAAGGAGGTCTATGCAGGGAGCTTCATTGATGGTGATTGACAACAAAATAGAAAAGACAACACCACAGGACCTATGGGACTGAGATTCCCCTGGAACAGAAGCAGTGGACCAAGCCAGATCCCCATAGCACTAGAAATGCCACTAGACAATGAAGACAACTGAGCCATACACAGTGATTATCTTTTTCCAAAGCTATAGAGAGACCTCTACACATGTAAAGTCTTGGATGGCAGAGCCCCTGACAACTTGTGCAAAATACATTCTTCCTTCACTCTTTTACCCTTCCACTCGAGAAAGACTTGTTCAGAGCTGCTCTGGATCAGGGGCAGTAACAATCCTAAGTGAGACAGAAGAGAGATCAGGAGCTTCAGAGATTTAATCAGCCTGCACTGCTCATTTATCAGGCTAACCCAGATTTAATAAAAATAGCCAATGATGGAGTCAGACGTCTCTGGACAATAATTCCGAAAGCTTGAGTACTGAGCAAAGATCCTGTAGTCACACAACTTTTACATCCCTCTGCTTGATATCCACAGCTGAGTCTCTCTCCAGAGCCTGGTGGTTAGTGTCTTTCTAAGAAATCCTGGGCAGCTCCCTCTAAAGCAGTTTGCACCAGTAAAGCTCCAGTCATTTCTCTCCCTAACCACTAATTGCAGAGTAAGGCTTCCTCCTGCTTCATCTGATTCCAACATGCTTCTTTTTGAGTGCAGCTCCATAGTGTAAAGGGGAGGTTACCAGCACACAGCATCCTCTCTAGCTCTTCATTACTAGTACTGTCTTTTGCTGGGAAAAATATGGGGATAGAAAGACTGATGAGGATGTTCTGACACACAGAGTGTTATGTGAACTGGAGAAAATCGCTTTCTCATTTCCTATTAACTGTCTTGGTGCTGTTGAGCCAGTTTTCAGAGCCTTTCTCCAACTGAGTTCACAGGATACAGTCATGATCTAACTCCACATTGTGAATGCCACCCCCATATTTATGGCTCCTGAATTTTAGGCAGTGCAGTGTTAAGTAGAATCAGCCCCTAACTTTTACTTGAAATTCAAGCAAAACAAAGAAAAAAGAAAATTGTCTCACAGAACATTGGACTTCAGCAACTGTAAGTATTTTTGAGATTAAAAAATTGTTGCTAATTCTCTTTTTAACACTTTTTACAGGGAGATCTAGATTCCTGTAAAATAATAGAGCTGAAAGAGTATATCATAAACTTAACAGCTGAAATTTGTAGAACTCATTGTTCTTCCTTACAACATATGCCCACGTAGGGAACAAGAAATCACGAAAGCTAATATTGTTCCATTCCATCTATCCATACTCATTTTAGGACTTTACTGCTTCAGACTTTTCAGCCAATCTATACTGAAATCATGATGTGCCATATAAAGTAGAAATAGAAACATCCTTATTTTTTGGCTCATGACCATTAAGTAGGTGATATCATCCTGTTTTAATTACAAAGCAACTTCCCCCCAACCATGTTTCTCATGTTTAATGTTTTTCCCTTAATAAAATGTAAAGGAATATTACTATATAGAAAAACTTATGTCATTTCTTGACAAAGAAGGAATATATTTCCTGTCTACTATGTGTCTAAATATGATTCACTTTTCTAGTTTAAACAATACTACTGAGTTAAAAGCAGCTTTTTCATAAAGCAGGATTTGACCTCATTTAGGTTTGTCCTGAGTAAGATATTTAGGGAAAATGAGTAAGATTCTGAGAAATGTTAGTCTGAAATCACAGGACAGGAAAAATGGTTTTCAGCAGTCATCTTCATGATAGAAGTACATTTCATTTTATTTAATAAAAGTAAGATGAGCTACCCAGAACTAGGTTATATTCCCTGTTACACTGGAAATATCTCTACAAACTGAAGAACTGTCCCCCACCCTATGTGTCAAGAATTCATTACATGGTTTTGATTAACACCTTTAAGTGCCAACTGATATAAAAGGCATTATGTCAAACATTTCTCATTACTGTTGTAAAAGCCTGTATCCTGGAAGTGCCATTTCCCAGGCTCAGAAATCATGTAATTCTACTTAGAAGTGATGACTTCTCCTGCAAACACAAATGTCATGGGCATTTATTCAGGACAGCTGTCAGAGAAGAAGGAGTTATGTTCTTTTCTTGATTATCTCAGTGCCAGATCATATATACAGAGAAGAAACTTGGATTCAAAGCTCTTTAAAAGTGAACTCTAGTAGACATTTTCCTCTTTCAAGAAGAAAGCCTCAACTACCAGACTCAGGATATTGCGTGCTCCTTCTGGTGTAGCTTTTGAAATAGCTTCAGTTTGGAGCTGGAGCAAAGGAACATTCTCCCAGTTTGTGCGCACACTGTTCCCACTATTGTTTTTATGTTTTATATGATTCTTCTTGTATAACAAGCATAAACAGCCCAAGAGAAGAAATTAGAATTTGCAATCCTTTGCTGATGTGCAGAATGGGAAATTATATTCCTTTCTTCACATTCAGTAAATTATTTAAGATTTCTATGAAAAATGGAAGATAAGATGTTGCCTCTTTCAATAACAGGAAAAACACCAAAAAGACCCCATTTCATATGACCTGAAACAGTCCTTCAACTGTTGCCTTTTTAATGACTCTTAATCATTGAATTAGAAGATCATTTAGTTTAGAAAAAAACCCCTTAAGATCACCAAGTCCAACCATTAATGTTTGTCTTTATTTGTTTTGAAAAGGCTGGTGTGAGGAGTTTTGCAAGCTGTGAATCATCATCTCCAATACGGTGAACCATATGAGCATCTGTAACACAAAAGCTCTTTTCCTCAAGTATGTTATTAACAGATGTCTGCCTCCTGACACTCTGCAAACTACTTACAGGTGGCAAGGAAATTGTTTTAAAACACTATAAAAAAGACGCAGAGTGAGCTTGTACCACCTACCCAGAGACCTTAAAAGATCCCCAGAAAGTCATCACAGACGAATAACATGGGGTATTAGAAACAGAAGGACATTCTTACAACTCAGAAATGCTTTCAAACAAGAGAAAGGGAATTAAGCATAAACTCTGGCAAGTCTGGAATAAGACTGGCCAAAAATCACTTTGTTAAACAATTGCACGAAAGATAAAAACTACAAATAAAACTTCTTTAAATGTTTCAAAAGCAGGAAGCATGCCAGTTTTTCTTCAGGATTGATAGATGATATACAAGGTAAAAAAGTATTTTTTCAGTAAGATGCAGTCAAAGCAGAAATGGTAAATGAATTATTTGCACTGCTGTTCACTATAGAGGACCATAGGTGAGCTCTAACACTGAGCCTTTCCTTATGGCAGACAAATCAAAGGAAATAACTCAAACTAGAGTGTGCCTAGAAGAGTTTTAGAGTTCTGATGAGTTTTTTATCATTGTAAATGTGAAGAAAGCAAAATCATTTTTCCTTAAAAAATCAAAATAAGATTATATTTGAGATGGTCAGAACTGCTCAAATAAGGTTGGATGCTGAAAGACTGAAGGTGCTGAGTGAAATGGTGTGTTTCCAAAGACTGTCAGAAGATACCCAGGAAACTACACACTAATAAGTCTCTTGTTTTGGAGCAAGCAACTGAACTGCATAATGAAACACATAACTGTGATGTAATAGGCAATACTCAGCATGAGCTTTGCTGTGAGAAGTTGTGCTTCACTACAGCCCATTTGAGAGAAACAAGAAGGTGAGCTACTGAACATACTACACCTGGATTTTCAACAGACTTGAAAAGTTCCTTATCTAAATTCTTAGCCTATCAGGAAAGGTCCCCTTACAGATTAATAGTCAGTTAAAAGCTGGGAAACATATAATTAGAAGAAACAATGTGAAATGTTACTAGTGTTACCTCATGAAGATTTGCACTTTAATGCATGTGCCTGAATATAAATTGTGTGGGTGAGAAGAAACATAAAAGCTTTGTTGATAGACATCTTTTCAAGGCAGTTATAACAGAACTGACTGTAGAGAGTTGAAGATACCCTATGATACTGCATGATTAGATATGAATAGGTCAAATGAAAATTAAGCTTTGATAAATACAAAATAGTTAAAAGAAAGTCTACTTACTCATATGTCATGACAGACTTTAAATAAACTGCTTTCAGTGAGGGAATGGATCTTTGGATCGTTGTTATTCCTCTAGAATCATCAGTTCAGTGACCATCAGCAATCAGAAAAATAGAATGCCAGTAAATACAGCATAAGAAATCTTGTACCACTGAAGAAATCTGTAGCAAACACAGGCCTTTTGTCCTGTGTAAAGTACTCCTCACCATCCCCCTCTCCACATATAGTAAAATTTGTAAAGGTATAGAGAGCTGTGACAAGGATGATGAGAAATAAGGAATGTTTTCCATATGAGAAGATTTTAAACAGACTAGAACTCTTAGAAAAAGAAGGAACTGAGAGTGATTTGATAGGTTGTAAAGTCATGAATGGGCTGGAGAAGTTGGCTGGGGAATAATTATTCACTATATTTTATAACTCAAGGATGAGAAAGCACCAAGTAGAATGATCAGGCAGTAGATTTGAAGGAAGTTAAGAGGAGTATCTTTTCACACACATCTCATTATATTGTTCCATTGTCAGAAGTGTAAATGGGTTCAAAAACACATTATACAAATCAAGGATTGGAATATCCATCAAAAACTAATAATCCTGATGATGTGGTACAACCTTCAGTTTGAGAAAGCCCCAACAAGAGTATGGCTGTGCAGTTACCAAAGCATTTGCTGACCACTACTGACAATATGATATTGGCACAGATGAGTTTTAAATCTTACTAAAATTAGATTGTTATTTATATTAGTAAATGTTTTCTTCACTAGGAAACCCATAATTATGCTCCTGCTGTCAAAGAATGTAAGAGAGGCATCTTTTGGTGAATGTGCTCTCATACTCACTTCATAGACAATCTAGCTTCATCTGAAACAACTCACTAGTCATTAAATCACTCTTACAGACTTTGAATATTCACACCCATTGACCAGTTTACATAAGTAATAGGCATACAAGAGTCTCTTTTCTCTGAATAGAGATCCTCTGAAGCCAGTTCCCAAAATCTGACACCCATAAGCTAACTAACATCTTGAATTACTTCATGTTTGGCTATAATTTCAAATTTTAGTGACAAAATGTTTATTTATAGACAAGTGTTCTGTACAAAAAGACTTTACCTAGTTTTTCTATTAAAAAAAAAAAAAAAAAAAAAAAAAAGTCTGGAGCAGGCAAAATTCTTTAGGTGCTGCAAAACAGATTAAAATGACCCCTATTTGTAAATGTTGGTTTTTTTTTTTTTTTTTCCAAGGGAGGGTTTGTGAGATATATTCTCCCTTTACTACATCAATGGAAGAAAAAACTATATACTTTGACAGAAATGCTTTGATAATAGCCTGCCTATCTTGTTGCTGGGATGCTATTACTTTGTGTTTCAAACAGTTAGAGACTGTGAAAGGTGTTCCCTTTCAATACTCAAATTTCATGACACTGCTGTTTTTTTCTCATCACATGGGAAATCCCACCCAAGACAGAAGATATATATGAGTACAACTAGCAGTTACTTTGAGATGACAAATACCATGATGAAACAAAAGAAATTTCCCACTAAAATAAACCACATGTCAGATTTCAGCTCAGATTCAGCCAGCTCTCAGCTAAGGAAATGTGCCTTAGCTGTAGATCACGGAGTAAATACAGATCTGCTTTACTCAGAGTGGCCCATGGAGAAACAAACAGAAATACGAGCTAGAGCTGACTAGGAGAATAAACAGAAGGACCTTCCAAGACCAGGCCATTTCATGCTTCTACCAATGTACCCCTGGAAGGAAAAAGATGCACACATCTCCTTGCCTTAGGCAATGTTTAGTTACTTTACATCAAAAGAAGATGTGGAATTCAAGGCCGAAGATATCCAGTGAATGCTAGATCTCATACTGCCCAGGATATTCAGTGTTGCTGGATAAAAACTCCGAAGAACTGAAGGTTACCACAAAGTCCAGCGAAGTATAATTAATTTCCTTTGCCATAGCTAAACGGTTTTCTCAGAATCTCTATTTATCCAATTAAAAGTAATAAAAAATAGATTTGGAGATTAAAAGAATACTGGAAATAGGAGGAAAAATAATAGAACACCCCCTTTTGCAAGTTATTATCTTTCTCCATCATTTAATTGGGCAGAACAGGAAGATGAGCTAAATGCTTAACATTCGGTTTACTCCTCTCAGACTGATTTCAACTCCACAAAAAGCAGTGCTGAATTTCTTAGGAATTTTTTGATTTTTTTTTTTTTTTCCATAATACTGCATTATTTCACTAAAATGAAAAGATTTTTCAAAAGTGAGAATATTAACAAATTTTCTTTGGGCAAAGTTTCATGTCTTCCAGGAGGAAAACTCAGAACAGGAATGCTATTACTGCTTCTACCTCCCCTATCTTTCTTTTGCTCCCCCTTAATCATACTCCATTCTCTATTTCATAAAACCTAATTTTGTCTTGACTCAGAAATCCAACAAAATCTACACAGGGATTACTTTCAGGTCATCATGCTTTGGTATAATTCTTTAGATGCACACTGGGGAATAAAGTATTCCAGAAAAAACAGGTGAAGTAACTTTCTTAACGTGAGAAAAAGAAGGTTTGAATGGCTTACAGGGTTTCAGGCCTGATACTTGAAATGTCCTGGCTTAAGGTACATCTTGTGCTTCTTGGATGAAAAATCATAATTAATATTTTTCTAAAATATTAATTCAATCCAAGACCCAGTCATGAGTAAATTATATATGCCTTAGTAGGTCATCAGATGTTCTTTTCTCAGCTGTTGAAGAGCTCTAAGGAAGTTTTTCTATGAATGGGACAATTATCCACACACTTCATTGCAAAGAAGTAGGAGTGGATTGTTGGAGGGATCTAAATTCATATGTAAAATTCCCTTTACTACATAGTAACAGAAGTAAGAGCAATTCTATTTGTGATCCTTAGAAAAAAATGCAAGCAAGAAAATGACCAAAAGAATCCATCCCATACATAGCTGTATTTCACTGTAAAACTAACTAAATAAAATAATTTCTTGTGAAACTGAGTTTAAAAAAAAAAAAAAAAAAAAGTGAGACAGGGCAAAATGACTAACACTTTTTTCTTCTTGATTCTTGATTATGATTATTCTAGTTTCTTCTTGATTAGTCATACTAAACTACCTACATTCTCATGGTCTTCAATATATATTCCAATATAAGATACTTCAAAGTTGTGGGATGTTAACAGCCTTCTGATTCTTGCTATGTAGGCACAGACTACTTCCTCTAGGAGAAGCTTCACTGTGGTTGACTCACTTGATGCTGTCAACCATGGTTTCATCTTGCTGGGAAGATACTAAGATTATCAGACCTGTTTGCCATTGGAGGCAGTGGTGGTATGCACAGCATTTTTAGATGTATTTTTCACTTATTTTATATTCTTATAATCTGATTATTTAAGAGGTTCCTAGTAGTCTAAAAGCCATAAGGCTGAAAGTCTTTATGCTAAAAGCTGTTGAAGACTAAACATAAAGACAGTTTTTTCTTCAGCTTTCTTTGAATCCCATAACTTCTTGTAATTGCCAACTTCTATATTATGTTTGGTTTTACCTCTCAGAAGTATTTTGAAAATGAATTTTTCACATTAATATCATGACGTAATATTTCTTTCTCTTCCATGTCCCACAGACAATAAGTCACCTGCCCCTTTTTTCTCTCCCATGTAACACAGCTATCTTAGTACAACTGCAAACTGTTCCTCCCTCATCTTTGTTTCACAGTTACTATTTTTCTCCCCAAAGATCTAATTAATAACATGTTTACCAAACATTGGAGCAATCTCTTTGAGTTTGAAGACTGCACTATTTCAGACATGAAGAAAAGCTTCTGTGCTGTTTATTCAAACTATATCTGCTGCTCTAATACAGGTATTCCCTTATAGGAAGCTGTTTGTCTCAGTAAGGACACCAATTCACTAACAAAAAAACCCTGGGTTTTGTTATCCATTAACCTATCTTTTATTTTTTATCTCAATAATAGAGATTAAATGTGACTAGCATCTAATACAGTGCTAATATAATGTGGCTAGCTCAGCATGATTGGCAACTAATCACATGCCACTAAGAATAAACAATTAATGACTCTGAATAACCACTGAAATTTAATGTATTCACAAATATAATGACCACTGATAATTACAAGTAAAACCAGAAGTATGCAGAAGTTAAGATCAATGATTTAGGAAACAAAAGACTAACTTTTCAGTGAACAGCCCAGCTGAGCTTAGGCTAGATCAAAACCTTGGAGGCATCATCATTACAATTATAGATGGAGCTGTATGATTTCACCTTTTTTGGTATTATATTTCAAAAACTCTTTGTTGAAAGAAATGGCGTGATGGAGGCAGAAGTGATGAATGCACTGAAAAATTGCTTCCTGTCATAAATGACTTTATAAACCTACTGGGAAATTTTTCATGTCTACATCTGGTAGATGGTGACTAATGCAGGATAATCAAATTAGAAATCATTCAGCCAGTAGGGACTAGTGACCACACGAATGTCCAGTGACTAAAGCAAGATTAGAAGTTGATATGTGTAAATCACAACTGATTCTAATCAGAAGCAGATGCCTGATTTCAGACAGGTCTTCATGGACAAGATGTCAAAAAAGATTAGAAATAATTGAGTAGATGGAGACAATGAAATGCAGGCTACATTATAGTACAAACAACTGTCAGAATTCTATGCACATAGGTATGTATAGTTTAAATACACAGTGTCCAGAGAGAATATGTAAAAAAAATTAAATTACGTCCTACCTGACAATTGTGTAATTTAAATGGATAATATTTAGTGTGTACATCATTGTAAAAATGATGAAGTTGGACATATGAGATATTATTCCAATTCTCAGTTTCAGTGGGCTAGCACCATCAGGCTATAGCACTCGTTATTAATTAATAGACTAAAAATATGGTTTTGAGGATT
The DNA here is from genome assembly GCA_025447755.1 of Corythornis vintsioides. Classification (NCBI taxonomy): domain Eukaryota; kingdom Metazoa; phylum Chordata; class Aves; order Coraciiformes; family Alcedinidae; genus Corythornis; species Corythornis vintsioides. The sequence goes on from JAOEGS010009580.1 coordinate 104,326, forward strand.
ACATGTTTATCCTAAAACAATTCTAAACTGTAAACTCTAAATCTAATCATTTTCACAATCCATTTTCATAGTTTAGGGCTAATGAGTATAGATATGTATATCCATCAGTACTTTGAAGAATAAATACTAAACATGTAACAAACACTTCCTTCTCCTACTACCTTACTCACACAAGCAGAGAGAACTACATACCATTACTGACAGGCTATATTACACAGGTTTGAATTTATGCAGTCTGTCTGACATAGGGAATGTTCTAAACTGTATCTGGAAGGATATGTTATCATTTTATATAAGGATTCCTAGTGCTACCAAAATGCAACAATATAGTCCATAAAGCCATGAGAATTTTTTTTTGTGGTAATAAGCACAACGGTGAACACTGAGACATTCAGATAACTGAGTTAGGGAAAGTGCTTCTGAAAAGCCAGGGCATAAGTTAATTTAACCAAATATTTTTATGATTCTTCAATTTTCAGTCCTTTTGATTAGGTGATTTTCAGACTCTGATTGTTTAACTTCCTGTCACACTGAAGATTCATGTGACTTGTTACACACTACTCACCATTTTTGGTTGGGCAACTGAGTCTCACATGGCTCCATCTAATGCCTGGGTGACTATTTAACATTCAAATGGTATTTGTTAATATTTAATCATAATTCTGTATGTAAATACTCCCGTGAGTTGGGATTAAAAGGAAGACATACACAAACACTACACATGTAAATGTTATTCTAAGCCAAAGAACAATGTAGACAAAGTAAGAGTTGGAGAATATTAGTAAAAATGTGAGTTGAAGGCTTTCCTGCAAACTGGGTGGGTGGGAAAGGACTAGGCAGTAAATAAAGCTACACCTTTATTTTTCCTGACTGAAAATGGCCATCAGGAAAAAAAAAAAATCTAGTGGGTTTTTCCACCAACGTCTTTTAGCCAAATTATTTATTGCTTTTGATTGTTGGATGTTCAAGGGATTTGGCCATAACACAGAAGTGTTTTCACTCACATTTATGATATTCCTGGAATGCTTGCAGGTAAATAATGATTATATTTCAGTAACAATTCTGCACCATGAAAAGCAGTGTCAGTAAGATCAGGCTTAAGCTTCTGGCTGCTATTAGAAGACATATAAGTCATGTATACTAAACATCATGTCGCTAATCCAGGGATGAAATCATACTCCAATGCAGAAAATAGCAACTATGACTTACCCAGTCATATACAATAGTTTCCTAAAGATCAAGACAAATGTTTGTACTTGTACTGTTTGTACAGTGACTGATAAATTAAGGAAAAAAGGAATTTATGTGAGTGCATATAAGATATATTTAGAAGGATAAATTCATGACTCAAAACACATGTGTAATCAACATTTAAGTCCCTTTCAGCTCCTGAATATAAACACTTAGAATCAGGAGAAATTTGTAAAAGCAGAAAATATATTTCACACACTCTACAAACAGGATATTTGATCATGAAAAAGCTCCACTTTTTTGTTAATTCTTTGAATCAACAACATATGTTGTTTACTTATTGTTGCATCTTGCAGAAAAAATAAAAGTTGGCTTCAACAAATAATGAGCAGATGAATTTTGAAGAAAGAGGACTGTGTGGCTAGAATTACGAATACCAGACAGTAATGCCATTATACTGTGGGCTTAAGGTTTTTCCACAGCAAAATAATAGCCTGCCAGGCAGACAAACAAATTAGCTGATGATGGACCTCCCTTCCACAACTAACCTTTAATCCAAGACAGCCCATTTAACTAATGAGGAATCATCCTCTTGTACCACTATGATAATACAAGAGTGGTGTGGAACTGATAAGCTTTAAAGAGTCAGTCAATTTTTTGACCTTTCTCAGAAGTGCCTTTGACATCAGCTAGAGGAGAATGTGAGGACTCAGCCATTTGAGTAAGTCTCCAGTGATCTGCCCCTAGAAAGTCTCAAATAACTTCCTTAGTCATAACAGGCACTTTGGCCTGACTCACAAAACAGACTAGCATGTAAATTAATCTCCCACTTAACACTGTTACTGTTTTGAGTTCAGCTCACTTAGCTTTAACCAGTTTAAATATAGAGGTCTAGTTTAAACTAGTCACTTTCCAAAATTCCCTTGGAAACTACTGAAAACTTTAGTTTCTGATTTTTCCTCAAGAAGTGCTTATAATTCTTCTCTAAAGAACATGCTCATTTTGAGTAAGATACTGTGAATTATCTTTACAACTATATTACACTTCACTCCTTTTGGGCTTGCTGAAGTTTTCCAGCCTCTGATATCTATTGAGTAGAAAGTACATGCAAATCCTCACAGAAGTAAAGGAGTATGAAATGCTGCCCTTCCTCCACATAAACATTTTTCTATTTGATTGCTCACGTGATTTTATTCCACTGCCAAATGATGTAGCTTAAACTCATGAAAGAAAGAAAGAAAGAAAGAAAGGAAGGAAGGAAGGAAGGAAGGAAGGAAGGAAGGAAGGAAGGAAGGAAGGAAG
>JAOEGS010009580.1:108808-162336 GCA_025447755.1 Corythornis vintsioides
GAAGGAAGGAAGGAAGGAAGGAAGGAAGGAAGGAAGGAAGGAAGGAAGGAAGGAAGGAAGGAAGGAAGGAAAAGAAAGAATACAGATTAGTCTTCCTCTTTTCCAAGTTTTTGGTTGAGGGCATTTTGTCCTGAAGACTGTGGAAATACATCTAAAATATAAGTCTAATCAGAATTTGCATGACAAAATCCAAGCTATTTTAATGGAATTGACAATGTTACATTAGCACTGTTTGAAAAAAAAGGACAGCATTGTGGATACATATTCTGGGCAATACGTTCTCTTTGCCCCACTTACCATTGAATGCAATGTTATCTCACTTTTTGGCAGCACTGTGATAGGAACTACAGTGTCCAAAAGAATTAAAAGGAAGAATATATATATATATAAGAATAGAATCACAGAATCACAGAATGTTAGGAGTTGGAAGGGACCTCTGGAGATCTAGTCCAGCCCCCTGCCAGAGCAGGATCACCCAGGGCAGGTCACATAAGAACACATCCAGGCAGGTTTTGTTGCATTAAGTTATGTTATGGAAGCTGTACTTCCACTTTAGTAGGCCCTGAATTTCCAGAGAGAGAAAAGTGTATAGACTAGGACAATAAAACTACAATCCAGGTAGTGCAGAGCTGTGGTAATTTTGTTTTTCCAAAACACCCTACTTGAAGTAAATGTGATTTCAAATATCAGAATAATATGGGTTGTTGGAAAAAAATATAAAAATCCTTTAATATATCTCAGACAAAGGAAATAAAACATCTAGTAACACCAAAATATCAGAAGTTCCTCCAGTAACTTTAGGGTTGTTTTGAGTGACTAAAGGAGAAAAGGGTCTTATGAGACTTAAGTATCATCTACCTTTAACCTGTATCTAGGGCTAAACTGTAACAGTTGTTCTATCACCTGATGACCTTTTCCCAGACAGGAAGGGGATCAGGAAAAGGAGAGGAGACTCACAGGCTGAAATGAAAATTGATTTAATGAAACAGTGAATCTAATATAAATACCAGTATAAACAGCTATACTCATCTCAGCAAATGTATGGTGGCCACAATAAACAGGAAAGCAGCCCTTGGGAGCAGAAAAAGAACAGAGTCAGAAGAAGCCCAAGAAAGAGACCTCTCTGAGCAATCTTCCCCTTATATATTGAGCATGACATCTGTGGTAAGGGATATGCTGCCTGTAGCCAACTCAGGTTAACTGCTCTGGCTGAATCAAAACTGCTAACAGCTTGCAGACCATGGCAGGCCTGTGATTCTGTCCCAGTGAAACTACAATAGGTACAAATTACCTTCAAGGCTGGTGCAGACCAACCACAATAGTCAAAACTTGTGAACAAGTAGATTTTGAACTCCCTGAAGAGAACAGCAAGCACTAGAAACTTCAATAGAAAGTACCATAAATTAAAAGAACGACATGTCCTTTCTCAACTTATATGTCTTCCCTCAATGTGTCTGATTTTGTTAGGAAAACAGTATTTTTATTACTCTTTTTGATCCACTGGCATCAGATTTCTGATGCTGTCTGTAGATGTTGCACACTGTTGTGTAGAATTAAATTAAACACACAAACCCAGTCAACTTACATCTGTCAAAAAACTGTTTAGAAAGCAGGTTGTGCATGCAAGGGTAGCAGGTAGAAAAAACTTTCATATTTAATGAAATAATTGATGCTTAAATCATTCAATACAGTCAGTTCTGTAGAATTATTTTTCATAAGAACACATCTGAAAGACACTTCAAGATGGACTCAGTCTAAAAATTATTTTGGAATGAATTATAATTGTTTTAAATGACCTTTTAGAAAGCTCAGGTTCTTTCTTTCTCATGTACAGATGTCATCTACAAGCACCCCCTGTTCTGCTCAATGCAGTCATCTTTTGAAGCATCAGCAGTTGGATGTTATCAGAGATAAATGTTGATTGTCCTCTGGATGGATAGGACATGACAAATTTTGTTTTGATCTGCCTTCAGGCATAGGAGATTTCAGTTCTTGTCTTAAAAGAATGCAGTGCAAATGTCTTGATGTGAAATAAATTGGAATAATTGCAGTAACTGTCTAATTATACATGGCATGAAATAAACCTCAACTTTGATACAGTTCAGGAAAATCTAATGAGGTCTGATGTTTACACCTATATCCTGGCTCCAAACCAAGTTAATGTTCTCATCAAATCTGATTGTCTCTGGCAGGATCAAAATATCTGGCATTGTAAGTAATACAAACATTGAAAATAAAATTTTACAATACGGTATTTTCATCCATATTTATGTTAACAGTAACATATTTGCCTGGTCCTTTCTCTCTTTTTCTCTCAGTTATAATTTTTACCCAAATTTTTAAAATTGGGTTTCACTCTCTTGGCAATCTTTATCATAAGGATGTCTTCCTTCACTGAAAAATGGACAACCAAATAAATAATTTTGTTGATGTATGGAAAGCATAAAATCCAGAAAGGTCCATTTTGCACCTGTGCTCATCATTCACAACTAACCAACTGCTAGTGAGTTTGTGGTAAGGACAGAAGAAGCAGTTCTGTTCCCTCTCCCTTCTAAACACCATAATGCTATGTAGTGGCTGAAATACAGAACAAACAAAAGCAGATGAAATCCTAATGCCATAAATCCTATATCAGTTGGGACTTAGATATCTAGAGCCAAATCCAAAACAGCAGCTCTGCTTTCCAGTACAGCCTAATCTTATGTTTGTGAACTGCTTCCCTTCACAGCCTTAAAGTTCACCTCATGTGATCACAAATACTTCTGATGAGATGGCAGTGTTTTGAATGCCAGTTAAAGCTCTGCTGCTATTGATGGACAACCACACTAGAAATCTGTCTAAATATTCTGGAGAAACACTGAAAGTTTGATGTTGTCATAGCTGAAGCCACCTTTGATAGTGGACAGAGATACCTGCATGTAGATTAGGTAATTTTCATATGCTCATGGACTGGTCCAGGTCAATGCCTGCACAGTGAAGCAGACCACGGCCTCAGGGAGGAAGATCGTTGAGTCCACCATTAACCCCACTCTACATGTCCACTTCTACACCATGTCCCTAAGCACCAGATCTACATGACTTCTAAACACATTCAGGGGTGGTGATCAACCACTTCCCTGACAGTCTGTTCCAGTGCTTGACAGTTCTTTCAGTTAAAAAAATTCTTGTACAACCTAAAGCTCCCCTGGCACAACCTGAGGCCATTTGCTCTAGTCCTGCCACTTGTTACTTGGGAGAAGAGACCAACATCCACCTTTCTACAACCTCCTTGCAGGTACTTGGGGAGAACAATAACATCTCCCCTCAGCCTGCTTTTCTTCAGACTAAGTAAACCCAGTTGTCTCAGCAGATTCTCATAACACTCTTTTTTGTAGTTTAAAGACTTCATTTTTCAGATTTGCAGAGAGAAAATCAGTAAGGTGCATCCCAAGTGAATGGAGGGATGAACATTTCCTGTTATTTCCCTGGATTCTCAATGGTAAAGGACAGACAAGTATCTTAAACTGGATTAGTTTCTTGTGGTACCCAAGTTGCATATAAAGGCCACAGAGCAGATGCTTGATTTCAGTATCCTGGAACTCCATCTGCAAGTCTCAGAAGTGCTTATTTCTTTTCAAAATTGTTCAGGGGATGCAGGGAAGTACATTAGAGAAGCTGAAATACTTTTTTGTCTCCTTTCTGTGGCCAGGCACTTGAAACTGGAAATGAACCAATGCCCAAACAGAATAAACCAGACACCATAATGTTACAGTATTAAATAGGAAATCCTGAAAGAAGGAACTTGAGTCTTTCATTCATATGAGAGGTTCAAGGTCCTTGTCTGGAAGGAAAGTTCACAACTGTGGATCGACCTGCCAAGTCCCAGCATAAGCCCTGTCAAGAATAAGTATGCAAATGAAAATAGGAAAATCTGTCTGGAAACCAACTAGGAAACTCTGATTTTGTGCTAAAATATGAGGAAAAAAGTAAGGCTAAGCCTCATCTTTCCATGAGCTTCAAATTCCTCTCTTTCTCTTAGAAGAAATTCTATCTTTAGGATTCAGTTTCAGCATTTAATGCTGAGCTTCAAACTTCATCTGGGCATTGATGCTGTCACAGAAATGAATCAGAAGAAAAATTCTGCTTCTTCACTACTGTGTAGTTATGGTGACCTTTTGGCAGATGCATTTGTATAAATTGCAGGGAGATTGTTTTATAATAACCCAAACTCCCTCTTTTGCCAGCCTAATCTTTCCCAATAGATCCTCATCCATCTTGCAGCCAACAGTGAACTAATACAGAAATCAGAGTCCTGTCTCTTGTCATTAAAAGAAAAATTAAAAGTTGATGGAGATTTGAGTACAGAAGTTGGTTTTGCTGAGAAACCACGGGAAAATCAAGCAGAGTAGAGCCTCTTGCAGTCAGAGGGAGGATTTTAACAAGGTGTTAATTTTTACCCCTTGGAAATCAGGTGGATTTTTTTGTAAGCAAAAGCTTTTGTCTTGTAGATTTGGTTATTTCTATTTCCAGGAGACTAGTCTGGGAAACGAGAGACACAGTGTGCAGGATATAGACATTTCCAGAGAGCTGGGGGAGATGTTCAATCAGTAAAGGAGGCTTCATTCTTGAGCAAACAGGTCCACATAGAATTTTTAAACTGCTGAACAGTGTTTTATAAACAAAGTGAGCACACTGAAGGTATACTACAAATTGAATTAGTATCTTTCCCTGTTTGTCATATTACCAAAAACACAGGTTTAAATTCACAACCAGATTTAATTTTACAATAGAAACTTGGCAGAAACACAGTACAAAACCCATAGGGAGTCAGAGTCATTGCCTTATGTAATACAATGAAATACATTGGTCATGATTCAGAAGCCATAATACAAGTCTGCACTGTCCATGTAGTTTGAATATTAATTTAAGAACAACAAAAAAAAGAAGCAAACAGAATAGTACTTCTCAGTAAGGATAATTTTACTGTTCCAGACATCACATGAAAATAATAGATCTGTTGAGACAACAATAACTTTTTCATAACAGGGAGTGTAATCTCACTGCTATATTGTTGGAACTAAGCTATAGTTTTCTGAACACAGTGATCTCCATGGTTCATTTCTTCCAAATGACTACTGTGTGTTAGCCAAACAAGATTTTTCAAACACTACGTGGTTTACATCACTGTGTGCACATGTGAGAATCCGTGTGTGTAACTTAGATTTTTTACAATAGTCTCATCTGAAGACAAAAGTCATTAACTAGTATCCTAGCCACTACAGAATGTCTTATAAATGAATGGCTATTGTTTTGTGGGTTTTTTTTACTAACAGCTGCTTTTAGTTTAAGTAGTTTGCTGTAGCTAAAAGCTCTGACAATCCAGATACATTTGCTATCAAGGTTTATCTCAACCTGCTAAAGACTAGATAAGGGGTTGCCAGTTTTCCTGCTTCAAAGGAGACAAGAGTAATTGGAACTATAAACTCTCCCATTCATCATTAAAATGCACATTTTTATAGGACCACAGAAAGCATCTGTATCTTTACTAAGACGAGGCATGCATTAGACAGATTTAAACTGAGACTGCTCAATACAGCAGATCACTAGTCTGACATTTACAGACCTTAATGTGCACACACTCATTTCAGAAGAGGAGAAAATAGCACATGCTTAATCAGGAGATTGTTTTACAGACTGTGGACCTCATCTTGCATTTTAATTTGCTTTAGCTGAAGCCAAAGGCACTTAGGCCTTCACCAGAGTCATTCAGTACCTTCCCTGTCAGGCCCTATAACTTTTTTCAGTGCAGCTTCTCTCACTTGTGCCTTGGCATAAAGACAGTGTCATGCAGCTAGATCCAAGACCTGTGCAATCCTGAAGATGGCTACAAACACTGTGCTTAGCCAAATCTGATCATTATCTAAGTGGAATCTATCTGGCAACTAAGTAGCCCAGGTCTGTATAAGATGTACATAGTTCCTTATGGTCAATTTGTTAGAATCTTCACTTTAATTTTAATAGATTGCAAATTCATCAGATAGAAACAGTTTCAAAGTGAGTTATTTTTATTCCTACAGGGTGTCATTATTATCAGAATATATAAATTCCACAGTCTGCAGTAAGTTTTTGCCAGAGAACAGGTAAAAAAAAACCCCAAATAATTTTGGTTAATTTCTCTTGTGCTCAGTAATTCTAGGAGTCCTTCCTTGAACATTTTAAAGAAGATTTCCTGATAAAATGCCCATTAGTTTCTGAAGTGACAGATACTTTAGTGTTACCATAAAAGAGGGTTTTGTTAACAAATCAGTAGAAGGTGACTGTATGGCAATTCTAAAAAATCTAGTGGTTTCTGGCAAGAATTCTTCCATTCAGATGGTGTTTCTGTATATTCTACAAATGATGGATTTTACAAGATATTTGAATAACTTCAATTCAGTAAAATTACTTGTTCCATGACAAAGAATGACTCCCCTCCTCAAAGCAGGATCCCCTACTGCTGGTTGCCCAGGACTCTGTCAAGGTGCCTTTTGAATATCTCCAAAGACAGAGACTCCATAATATCCCTGGGCAACCTGTCCCAGTGCTCAAGCACACTCACAATTATTATTTTTTCTTCTCTTCAAATATAATTCCCTGTATTACAGTTTGTGCCTATTGCCTTTTGTCCTGTCACTTGGATACCACTGAAAAGAGTCTACTTCAATCTTCTTTACACCCTCCCATGAGGTATTTATAATCACACACACACACACACACACACACACACATCTATATCTATCTATCTATCAATATATATATAGCTTAATAGATACTCCCTGGCACTTATGTGCCCTAAGCTGAACAGTCCCAACTCCATCAGCTTCTTCTATGTCAGATGATCCAAGACCTTAAACATGTTTGTGGCCCTGCAGCACAGGAGGCTGTTGCCCTGCTTGGCTGGGCTGCTGCATTGCTGGTTCATTGCCAAACCTCCACTGTTCAAGTATCCACTGGTTCGTTGTTCTTGAACAACTTTTGAATCTTTTGAACAAATTCATTTTAAAAGATAGTTAGAAATCTACAAAATAATTCTATTTCAACACACCCAGAGCACTGGACCATTCATATTAGTGCTTCTGTTGTTTAGGGATGTAGATTTGGTGTTACCACTTAGAAAGATATTTAAGATACACATCCAAACTCCCTTATTTCCTCTGTTAAGCTAACAGTGTCTTGTTTATGTGTGGTAATTTCACAGGCTTTAGGCATGCTAGAGCTACACTTGACAAGTCTGTCAGATCTGCAATTCAATCATGTATTAAAATGTACCCTAAAATCAGTAGACTCCTGGGAGATTTAAATATGATAATAAGGAACTACACATAATTTTTTCTGTAATTAATATTATTTCTGATTCTAAATAATCTTAATAAGCCCAAGATGCAAAAGAAAGTTGTATTTTTATACAACAGAATTCTGACAGCCTGCTATAAAACTTTCTATGTATAATTTCTTTACAAGTCCTGCTAGATACCTGTGGGATTAATTTTTTAAACATGGTTTGTCAGCCTGTTAGCCTCTTATGTGACAAAGTCTACTTTATTTGGTTTTCTTCCTTGTATCTTGTACACTACTTGTCTGTGGGAATGTAGTTTGACTCGTTCCTTTTCTAAACATACGAATGTGTTAATTATTTACATACTCTGAGCCCAAGCTTTGTAAGAGCCTTTGATGCTCTAACCTGAGCCTTAGAGAAGAATTTAAATGTGAAAGCTCATCTGAAAAGAGAGGTCCTTTCTTTGTTCTGCCATTACTATACAGAGGTACAAGGCCCTCCATGTGCCTGGCTCTTCATACATCTGAGAGCTTACAGAACATAGTTTGGAGTGGCTTGTTCAAGGATACTAAAAAAACTCAGTGCTAAAATTCCTCTCCTCAAAGAGCTGTTGCATGGTAGAACTGAATGAATTTTAAAACTCATTTTAAGATCTGGCAATATGAACAACATTGGCATATAATTTTCAGTGAGATGAAATATGCATGTGAAAGAAGAAAGAAAAAACCAAGATACAGTCTAATCCATTTAGCAATCTGTCTCTAATTTTAATGATGTATTTGTCATTTTATTACTCACGAAATGTCATTTATATGAAACTGTCACTATGATATTAGAGAGGAACAGCTTGTATAAAACTGTAATGCCTTTGCCAACTTTCAGTGTTAGTTGCATGCTACCTCTTTAGAATTTCCCTTACGCTTTCAATTGAGCTTGGATGTATGAATCCATGTACAAACTTTTGTACATAGCTGCTGTGTGAAATGTGCATTTCACCTTTGGGTACTTGCAGCAACTGTTGTGTTCAGTTAATTCAACAATATAGAAATTATTCTTAAAATCATTATGTAAAAGTAACCCGATATGAAATTAAAATTCTGCAGGATCCTGAACTACCCATCATATTTTTTAATATTAGTAATATCAAACAGGTGGATTTCTAGTCACTTTCAAAGAGAAAAAAAAAAATCAGTCATAACAGCACATTTCCTACCATTTTAAAGATGCTTTAACTCATTATTTTCATTATCTTCATTGTGCCCAAGTGTCCAATAAAGCCAAGGGCATCCTGGCTTGTATTAGAAACAGTGTGAGCAGCAGGATCAGGGAGGGGATTGTCCCCCTGTAGTTGAGTCACCAGCCCTGGATGAGTTTAATGGGTGTTTGGATGTGTTTTTGAGGGACATGGTTTAGGGGTGAACTTTGTAGAGTAGAGTTAATGGTTGGACTTGATGATCCAAAGAATCTTTTCCAACCTGAATTATTTTATGATTCATAGTAATCACTGAGGTACAGGAAAAGTAGGATAATTTTGGTTGGTTTTTTGTTTTTTTTTTTAATCTATTTATATCAGCAACTATGATATACAGTTCATTACAGTAAAATGAAAACAAAAAACAAAAAACAAAACAAAACAAAAAAAAGAGTATCAGAAGCTTTCTGCTGCACTGGGATCCTGAGCTGCATGTAGGGCAGGTGACAGAGACAGGTGGGCAGAGACATTAGGGCCCCTACATGCACTCAGGGTCTCAACACTGGAAGATTAAGTGACTCTTGCAAAGCCAGAGGCAGAGACAAGAACTAGTCAATTGCAGTCTCATGATGTGTATTGCCATTAAAAAAAAGGGGGAAAAAAGAAAAAAAAATTTGTAATAAAGAATTGATACATACATCGATTGCAAAGGCTTATTTAAGAACTTATTCTTCCTCTAGAGAGGAGCATGTGCTTAAGTTCTTCCATGTGAATCCACACTTGTCATGAACATTTGTTTTTAATCCACAGATCTTCCATGCTAATGTCAAAGCAATTGCTGTGTTTATAGATCTGTGGAACTGAGGTTCGCTAAATGACTTAGAGTAATTTCTTGAATAGAATTCAGTTGTTTTGATTAAATAATTCATGTGACTTAGGTATTTGCAATGCACTTTTCAAGTCTTTTTTAATCTTTTAAATTTCTTCTGAGGATGGACCAGAGTTTAATTTGAAGAAAAAAAAGTTTTGAAAGCCAAGATCTGGGGCTTTTTCACATATATTTTTATTCTATAATTTAATCATAAAGGGGTTTTGACCCTGCCACATGAGAATGTTTTGGGCTTCATTTTCATCTTAGATGAAGCACGTATCAGATACAGTTATCATCATGTAATAAATATATCTCTATATTCTATCAAATAAATGTCAGGCCCAGTATTCAGTCTGTCATTTGTAATTCTGAATCCTAAGAGATGTGTCTAGACAAGCAATATAGATGCTGCAGAGATACCCACTCTAAATTCAGCTACAGAGCACAGGTCAGTTATAGGTGCTCCCCACAGACCCTGAGGTAATTGGACTGAATGCCATAAAGATGCAGCCATATTAAAATGTTCTCTGAATTACCTCTCTACTACACAAATTGATACAACAAGGTTTATAATAAGAGTCTGAAAATAAACCATGACACCACATCTATTTTCACAGGAGTTAAACAAACTGTAGTTAAAGCAGAAGTAAATTTAAATCTGTTTGCTCCCATATAGTTGCAGTTGATGAGCCCCTGAATGTCATTTTAAGCTGTTATTTTTAAAAGAGAAAAGGAATGAAAGGGATCCGTTAACATATTAATGTCAGTTCTGGAAGTCTTTTTTATGTTTATGGTGTTTCTGGCTAAGGTACTGTATAAACAACTCCCATTCCCAACTAGAATCCTTACCCACACTCAGCCAAAATCACAAAGCTTTATAGTCACTGAATTATTTCTGTCTTCAAAGGAAGGCACTTGTCACTGGTACTTAAGTTTATGCTTGAAGTTAAACATATGTTTAGTTATGGTCTCAGATGAGAACCTAAGTGGTTTGTTACACCATAATCTATTCAAGTTCATATCAAGGTGCTAAACATGGCAGAAGTAGAAGCCTATCTATTCTGAATTAGTTTCTATAGGTGTATTCAAGACACTGGAAAAAATGTCACAAAGCCTATGCCTGAGATTCTTTCTCATCATTTTGAACATTATGACAGAATTTGTAAAGCATAAAAAAACACAGCAAGATGGTAACATGTGGAAATTCATCTCCTCATACAAGTATGAGGTAATATATTCCTGATGTGGTATTATTTAAATTGGACAAACCCTAATTTGTTAATTATCTGGTTCAGCTGTCTTGCACACTGTAAACTGACTGCTTTCTCTCATGCAGCTTCTCCCAAAACAGTTATGTTAAGATTCACATCAAAGATATCCTGTTAGGAAAAATATCCATTTTTGATTCTTGCCCCTCTTCCTGATACCAAAGCTTTACCCAGCTAGTAGTCCCTAGGAAATAAAACTTATTTATTTTTTTATATTCATGGTTTGACAGATTGCATTGCATCGACCCAGACAGAAGAATTAATGAAATGAAATATCTTTGACCAGATTTGCCAGCTGGTTTTCACTGCTACATAGCTGTGCAAAACTGCTGTAAATACAGCAACTGGAGAATATTATGGCAGCTCTGTAGCATCAGAGTAATGCAGCAAAGACAGAAACCACTGCTGAGCCTGATCTTGGAATACTTCAGATTATTTTTATTCTTCACATCATCACATGACTGTTTCTGACAGAGATCCTAACCATAGAGATCATAGTTAGTATCCCCAGTCCTATAGGACTCAACTGACCTAACATCTATTACAATAAGTCCTAAGTAAGGTGATGGAATCTCCTGTAATCAGATCTGTTTTGGGTGATATTCTCTATTTCAATAGAACAAAAATTAATTGTGGAGGGAAAATGAAGCCCAGTGAGTCATACCTCTACATGAGCTGTCCATCCTCACTGCTGCACTTTTGTGCCAGTTTGCAGACATGCAAACTGTTGTGCAAAAATCATCTATGAAAAGATAATTCTCAAGAAGGTGAAGTACCTGGACTTAAAGATCTTTTTAGCTTTTCTACTCTATGAAATACTTTTATTTTCTAAAAGTTAATCTTTTATTTGTTTTGAATGTAAGGCAAAGCATTAGGAAAGGTCTGGAGGGAAGTCTAGCACACAAGTGACTAGTAACAGAATAATCTCCCTCTAGTATTGGAGAAAAATATGTTTTGGTTTCTTTCTTCTTAGTCAAGTAAACAGATAAATATATTTCCCCTGGCTTCCATTACAGCAAGTTGGCAGTTACAGAAAAATCCTTTCAGTTTTGATTTCCTGTCAGCTTTACTAACAAATGACCACAAAGCACAGTATTCTCTTGCTGTGGTTTTTATAGACTCTGTGCCTTAAAAGGAGCATTTCTGAATGAAATAGCTATATATTCTCACTTGGAGGGTTTATTTGCTTTCTGTATGCAGTACATTTCCCCTCTTAATGAATGTGTGAAATTGGGAAAACGATACAAAGGGTTGGCCTGTAAGATAATATTAAAAAAATAAACCAAACCAACACCACTTCTCTGGCCTTGATCTTCATCTTCCCAGCTAGTGTCCAAAGACTGACTAAATTCAGATACAGACATAAACTGTTTCAGGACATTTTTTTTAATCTGCCCATAGCAGGCAGAAACAACAAACCAAACCAGAACAATCCAGCACCATGTGCAAAGGACTGATCTCAAAGAAGTCACTGGCAAACTGCTGAGTGTTTTCAGCTGAACTTGCTGAAATTTTCCCTTGAAGTGGAATTTCTTCTCATAGGTCAATCTTGCAAAGAAAGAGACATGACAACAACAGGGGTCATGAGCTCTGATCAGAAGCTATGTGGCTCCAAAGTTCCTCAGTGGCCACTCCTATGGGCTGAGACCTAAAATTATTGCCCTGCTTTCTTACATTCCCTGAGAGTAGCCTCTAAATTTTCCATTTATCTCTACAGAACTTCCCTGTTTCAGGCCAGGCAGCCATTTACTACTCATGCACAGGCAGTAGCCCACCTTGAAGACTGATCAAAAGCCTGCTGTATGAGCGAGTCTTTTGTAACACTTGGGGTTTTCTTTTTCTGCTCTTACACATCTCAGAGCTCTGTCTTTATGGGCATGGTCTCTGGAAAGAGTAAGGCAAATGTAGTAGAAATGCCATTGCACTCAGTGCATTTGCTGTGTTTTATTCTTTAACACATTTATGCCCAGGTAGCCCTTTGCTCTCTTTCTTCCAAAAGTAAATGTCCTGCAGTGAAGCGCTCAGTGCTGCTGCTGCTGAGTCTGTGCTGAGGGACTGGGGGGGAGAAGAGAGGCAAAGTGACTTCATGAATTCTGATCTTACAGAGAAGATAATGAGGAAAGCACTTTCCAAACAGAGAAAGTTAAGTGTCTTCAGACAGCTAGGAGGCCAAGAAAACTTCCAAGAGAGGAGTGAAGAGACAAACATTCCAAAAAGCTGTCCTTAGTAGGCCATAAATCTTACCCAGCGGACAGTTCAAACACATCACTTGCACCAGCTCTGCTCTTCCCTGTTTATTTTCTTCCTGTCAGCATTAAAATAGAATAATGAAGTACCAACCAAACAAACAAGACAAACAAGAAAATAAGCAAGAAAACCCAGCAGAGAAGAAAAGAATTGGAGTCCTTGTCTGTCAGCAGTGTTAGGAGTCCCTAGGATCACACTGTGCTGCAGCCTGTGCAGACACCACTGCCTCACCATGTCTTATCCAAGAAAGGAATTCACAAACTATTCATAATTGTCTGAAATAACCATTCAGAGGACTATGGGAATGCCAAGACTATATTTAAATATTTAAAAGGGAAGCACATCCAAAACTTTTGGTTTATACCCAAGTGAGGTGTTTTCATGTAAGTTTTGGCTGCCCAGGCTCACGTCAGCTTTACAGATTCCTTCCTGCATTTAGTCAGAAATTACTTTAATGGTAAGGCATATTTTACACTCCTGAGAGTTTGCCAGGGAAATGGGAAGAAAAGCCCATCCTCCCCTGTGTGGAGTGGGAAAGACAACAAACTGCTGCCAATTTTGAAAGGGAATGCACAATCCATACCCAAATAGGCAGGGAAATACCTCTTTGGAGGAAGCCTCAGAGAGCAGGAGCCTGGGGAGGGAAGCAAGCATGCTGGAGGGAAAACAAACGGATTTCAGATGGAAACCAGCCTGGTCTCTGTCAAACATACCAATAAAACTGACATGTTCCTGCAGACTGAGTTGATAAGATGGGAAAAAGTACTGATAAGAAAATATATTAACATTAACGCACGGTCCAGCTAAAGAAAACTGTTGGGGTTTTTTCCCCAGCATGTGTATAAGCCAGACAGGAAGGTAAGGCTAAATAAAAACTTAAGTAGAAATGTTCAAGGATTAATGTTAGGGAGTTACATTAAATAAAAAGCTGTTTAACACTAAGTGGCATCAGAGGGGATTAAAGAAAACTGTACTTATAAATACAGCCCAACATCTCTGCTAAGACAAAGTGAGAAGTCAGACTGGGAAACCCGTCTAGAACTTTAGAAAAGACTCCTAACCAATTAACTAGGATAACATCCCAGAAAGAGCTCCAGTAAAGAAGCAGGTTTCTACAGGAAAAATACTTGCTTTTAAAACAAATTTAGCCTTCAGGCCAGTCTCTGGCGATACCTAACAAAGTTAAAGTGGAACACAAGGAAAAAAGCATCCAGAAGGGTGTCTCTAAAGGCCTGTGCATTATTTCAATTAGCACTGTGGATGCAAATGATTAGTATTGGAGTCCCTAAAGGATTTGAGAGCCAAGGCTGAGATTTTAATGCCTCATTTTTAAAGTCTTCACATGCAGACTATGGTTACACTGAATAGTCCAAACCAGTACACAGCTACCTAAACACTGCTCTGGTCTATTTGTCTGCTTCCAGGACAATAAATACTGATGCCAGAGCTTCTACATTCCTTCAGACAGAATTGGTACATGTGTATACACATACATGAACGTGCAACACACAAATGTCAGCATGCCATCAATGCAGAACTGATTGGATTCATTTGAATCCAGCCAGTTGTGCATGAGCATGGACAAAGGAACTGAGGCACATAAAAACTTTTTCTCATAATCCAGGCTTGCACTACAGAGGCTTGCCATCACACATTCAGGATGTGAAAAAAATCACACTACTGGCTGCCACCACTAAGCTTCCCCTTGTTATTCTTGGTCATTAGGCAAAGTGAGATAAGAGATAAGGTAGGAAGACCTGCCTATACTAAAGCAATTCAGTTAGCACAGCTCTGGGGGACAGGGAAAACAGCATTTATAGCCCATTTCCTGAAGTACCTGCATAGATCAAAAAGTTAAGAATTAGTTAGCTAGATAAAGGTATCTGTGTGCACTTGTGTGGGTGTGCTGTGCCTTTGTGTCCATCTGTAATTGGTGTGCTTTAGAGCTCAGACACATCAAGCCTTTGGCTGTGTGTGTATGGTTTGATACAATGGGCTGTGGAACACCTCCCCAGGGACAGCCAAGCCTTGCTTATGTGGGATGTCTAGAACCATCTAGCCCACCAGTGTATTCTTTTCCCTGTGTTCATGGGGATGGTACTTGATCACAAGCTACAAACATCAGTGTAGGCAGCTTATGGCTGGTATCTGAAGATTTCAGGACTGCAGTGAGTGTTCACCTCCTACAGGTGTTCTTAGAGACATATTCTAAAATGAACAAACAGGAAAAATTAAGACTATGTGGGAACTTTACCAACAGAAATATAGACTTCAAAGAATTGCAGGATCAGGCAACAACTGATTAGATGCCTCATGAGGATGCACAGCAGTGAAAAACAGAGGTTTGCAAGTGCATGTTTAATGCAAAGCTTCTACAATTTATACTGCTGTGAACAGTAAATTTTCTGAGCTTTCATTTAACTAAAAAAAAAAGAAAACAGAACAATGTGATGGCAGTTTTGTAACTGCAAGGTGGAGTTCTAGTACTGTTAAACACAAGGCTGAACAGCAGATGGCATATTTACACCCAGGCCCTGAGACTGTTGTTGACATGGTTGGTAATAGCAGTGTTGATGTAAAGGTGTATTTGCTGTCTGTGTATCATGCTGACATTAATGCTCAAGGGAACAAAACCGTCTGGAAAATGTTCAGTTAGTATCATCTGAACTGAATTAAAATATTATATACTTGTTTATTACTCAAGGTAAAACTTCTCTCAAGTGGAGAAAATCCTTGTTTGTGTTTTACATTAGCCTCATCTAATCCAGTGTGTGCCTCTAATGCCCTATTTCCTGCTCTATCTTTAATCAATTGCTATGACTTTCACTCTCATGTTTTGTTTTGTTTTGCTTTGTTTTCCTCCCAGTAGAATATATAAAATAAGCCCATTGAGGACAACATTAGCTTAAACAGACACAAGTTGAGATATCTAAGCAAATGACACCATCTCTTGGGTTCTGAAGTGGCCCAGATTTTTTCTCTAGTGGAGACTTCTTCCTAAGGAATTTATTATTATGTGTATAAAAACTGCATTTATAGTAGCTGCATTCATTATGGATTTTAAATTATTATTATTTTAATGAAAAATATTTGAATAGCAAAAAAATCAGCCAATCCTTATACTCAAACTCTGACTGAACAAAGCTGATAGTCTGCCAGAAAACTTTGATGCCCATTTTTGAAGTAAAACACTTTTCTCCTCTACGACTCAGTACCAGTCTGGAATATTCCTGAGTGTTTGACTAAGTCAGGATATGAAAACAGTCTCATGACAAGATCCAAGAGGTTCAGAAGGAAGATTAGGACCCACCCATTAGGCCTAGATAGAGTTTTGACAGAGATTCCAATGCAAGTAGGATCAGGTCCCCTCCTCTGTGACCATATGGAGAAGTCATTGCACCTTCCCACATGTTCTGGACCAAAGTGAAACAGCCATAGCTGTTTAATAGCTAAGGCTATTAAGCTATTCTGTGGCAACTTTTCACACTATATATCCTACGTTATAAAAACTGAGACAACATGAAAAAAAAATGTAGCTGTTCATTTTAGGGCTTACTTTGGTATTAACCTTTTTATGGTTTGCCTTTCTCCTCCCAGCTGTTTTCTTTCCTATTTATTGCACATGTTTTTTATTGGAACATAGCTGTCCAGAAATCGGTGCTTTTGAAGGCAGGGTAGATGCAGAACTGAACTCTGCTAAATGGCCTTCTCTGTTTACATGAGGCTTGGGAAATAACAAAGAGCAAAAAGCAAGTACTGAACATCGCTGTGGGTTTCACCATTTATCATCTGCAGATTATAGTGTTCTTGCAACTACAGAAGATAAAACTATGAGAGAATGTACTAGAAAGGCAGTATGCCTTTGTTGTGCAAATTGCTGCCCCAGCAGTTAATTTGCATGGCTCCCGGGATGCAGACAGGTCACCTTAGCACTTTGAATGGAAAACTGTAGCAAGATATGGACTATTTCAAGATTTTAATAACTTTAGCAGCATTCCTGCATGGTTGAAGTTATTGGTGAGCTCCCCACTGATTTTCCACCAAAATCCACCAATTTTAGAATCAATTACAAATTCCCCTTTTTGAAGTACAAAGTGACACTCACCATGGAAAATTCACAAGCAGATTTCAAACACACTGCATGTGATTTATTTGAAGAGTGATTCACTGCTGATATAGTTTAAATCATCAAAATTGCACTGTAACCAGAAATGCTTAGAATTTGAAATTTTGGCTGGATAATGACAAATAAGAATCAGCTTAATGCCCCTTATTTGAACTTACCAAACCAGAATGCTGTGGTGATATCAGAGCTTACCAGCACTGGTCTAGAGAGAAGCCCCAGTCTGGTGGGGCTGGTAAAGATGTTGCTTGTTTCCTTCTTTGCTAACTATTGCTGTTGGCTGATTCTGATATTAACTGCAGAAGCAGCAGAACTTACATTTGTGCAAGTTACTGGTCTCCTTTGCATCACCTTTTGCACCATCAGTAGCACTAAGCAATGCAGTGATGGAAGCCTTTCCTGAAGGGTCAAGTATATTAAAAGAAGAACATAAAATTACAAAAGTCTCATACCAAAGTTGTAAGGAACTACAAAACTTTTGGTAAATATTCATGCTTAGGTCAGGCACATCCTTTCCACTGCAAATATACTTTCTTTGTAATATGCTTAGGCCAATCTCAGTGCAGAAGTGCATGAGGAAGCTCCTGGGGAGACTCAGCAGGATCACAGCATGAATTTGACTATATCTTTCATTTTATGTGTAGCTCTGCTATTGGGCACATGCAGATCTTTACAGTACCAGTCCTCTTTACTCAGCACACTAAAATCCCTCACTGAAATTTGAATTGCAAGACTAGCAATGGGGTTTCAAAGCTGCTTTTAAATAAGAAATATAATGCTAATTAAGTTGTTGTTTTTTTTATAAAATACTTTATTAAGAATAATAAGAATAAACAAGGTTACAAAAATACCAACTTTATTAACTAATGAAGATGTTGTTAATTACAGAAGATTTGTAATACAAGTTATAACCACAGTGTTCCCTTTTCATTAGGCATTCAGCTAGTTGTATTTAATGGGAGCATTATTTTTCCCACTTAAATATGAAAAAATATTCTTATCATACACTGAATTCTTCAGGCAGCTCCCCGAATTTAGATCTCATGCAAGGAAACACCATACATAAATGCCCAAGAGTATGTTTTAAAAGGAACACTGTAAAATTTTAGGGTGAAAAACCATGTTAGTTCCTGCCAGCAGCCCCAACATTCATAAAACAATAATATACCAGTGCACATGAGGAAGGAAGAAAATTATTGATAGGAAACAAGGCTAAACAACAAATCCAATACAGGTTCCATGGGGGGGTCACCTAGTTTACAACCAGCCTTCCAGAAGGATGGCAATAAAGCCTCTCCTGCTGATGAAGCTGCCGTGGAGTTGAGAATCTGTGTGCTTTTCAGAATAGAAGGATTCATGTGGTTCAGTGCAGGGCCATAGGGAAAAGCACTGAGCAACTTGCAGACCCCTCTCTTTTGACAATCACATTCACTGATTTCAAGGGACATTTTGCCTGAGTAGATTTTGACCCTCAGAGATCTGTTTGGACCCTCATCTGAAAAGCTCTAACTCAAGTGAATAGCTCTGTCAAGTACATTGCCATTACCTGCGGCAAGGGTTTGCAGGGTTGAAACTAGAGAAGATGATTTCAACAGTAGCAGCAAAAATCTAGACCAGTACATTCCCAATGAGAGCTACAGTTTCTCTGAGGGCCATGAGGTTTATGAGAGAAAGAGAGAGGGAAAAAAAGCTTTTAAAAGGGAAAAATGTTTTCATTAATGAAAGGAAGAAGCGTCAACCAGTTCCAATGCCCAGAGAAAATCAGTAATTAAGTAAAACTAACTTCAGTAGCACAAAACAATCTCTTTGGTTTTAATTCCAAAATTTTATGTCCAGTTGTCACACTTTTCAGAGTCCAAAGATTAATTACAGCGAGGAGAATAAAGATAAAATTTAATCGAGTTCAAGAACGTCCTTACATAAGAATTTAAGTTCTGTACCCTTTAATTCTAATATGTACAAAATCAAAGTTCAGATCCCACTGAAGTTAGTAAGAGGCTTTCCAGCAATCTAGATGGGCACTAGATCAAGTTTCCTTGTTATTAAAGAGCTAAAAATACTAGAACAGTGAAAAAAATATCTATAGTGTCCTTTCTTAAGAGAATCCTGTAGTTATAACAGTTGCCTGGTACGGTACCATTGGTACCAACAAGAAATATTCACAGGAATAAATGAAGTACAAATTCATTACCACATATCATTATTCTTCTCTTCTCTTGCTCTTCAGAGTCTCATGTGCCCTCCATACTGAATAGGGAGAGCAGGAGCACCTGGCAAGCAAGTGCATACAAACATGTTAAGTTCTGGAGCATCAACTCTGCACCATTTATTTTACTGAGGTGCTGCCCAGAACAAACAGGTAAAAATCCTTACACATTGTCTAACAAAAAACAGTATTTTTATCTTATATATATATGTGTATATATATATATATATATAAAATCACAGTCTTCTGCACAGCAGAAGCTTATAACTAAAATATTTTAGGATTTGATTTTTTTAGATAGACATAACAAAATGCCTGCAAATATCATACAGTGAGCACATAACATTTCTTAGAATACAAAGAGTGAACATGGAATTACATATTTTATCCACATTCTACTTGTGACTGAAAACAAAACTCACTTGGAGTTTTATAAAAGTCTCTCTTAAAAAGTTAATCCTTTCAGTAAGATATGGTCAGTATATACTTAGTAGGAATACACTCTTCACATACATGGTAATAATTAACTGTAAATAGAACAGGCTAAATCCTGACCTCTTTATACCTGGTATGTAAGAGAGCCCAAAGGAGCATAAAAGCCTTCAGAGTCAGCCAGGATAGACTGAAACAGATTATCTGTGTAGCACTGACATCCTCAGATCCACTGTACAGAGAAGTTGCATCTTGTCCAAAGAGACTATTTACATCAGGAGGAATCTCAGAAGCTCTGCTTGCTGAAAGACTTCTTCCTATGCACCAGTAGAATCTGCTGGATGCTTGACACAAATCTCAGCAAGCTGAGCTACTGAAGCATGGCCTGAAACTCATCCCAGTTCACCAGGAGATGTAAGCATAATGAGTCCCACTGAAGTCAAAGTGCACTGCTGAAGAAAATAATGTGATGAGTCAACATGAGGGCTGCATCCCAAGACAGCTCCACTGAAGTGGTTATTTTCAGACAGGGCAGAATTCAACCCTGTGTCTTCTGAACCTACACAATGATGTCATCTTGGAGGCTATGTAGTTAGCTATGATAGACATACCACAAAATTTGCTTCTGGAAACATTTACAATTACATAGTCACAAGTGAAGTAACAGTGCAGTTACTTATACAACTATATGTACAGTAGCAAAATTAATAATTGGATATATGTTGCATCGGTTTTCCAGAAATTACAGGGAAATTGGTGCCACCTCTAACAACATATTTGTATAATAATTCCAGCTGTACAACTAAATGCCTAATAGAGAACAAGCATTTCCATAGATGCTAGTTATTTGTTCCCTTTCCCCATAAACATAAATGATCATGATGGTTCTACAAACAGGCAGGAGACACAAGCTACTCAACTATTGCTGATATTTTCTGTATTACATACAAGATCATATCAGTCTCTGAAATGTCTATTACCCTGAAAGGAATTATACAAAGGATATAATTTTGTCCAAATCTAAGTAAGGTTTTATTAAAGACCTTAAATCTCTGAAAGACCATTACTGTTTAACTTACTTTTCCCAGTATTAAGTCTCAGCCAGGTACCAGATTCAACTATTTCCTGCTGTAAATACAGAATTATTTTCATGAAATAACTAGAATCAATAGATTTTTTAACACTTGTTAATTGAGAAAGATTAGGGGGAAATTTTAATGGCAAAGTCTACCAGTAGCTACTCAGGATTATTTTTTCAAACAGACAGTCTGAAATACTGTCTTTAGCATTGTAAATGCACAGTTATTTCTGGGAGTAACTTTAAAGAAATGATAGATAGTTTGCTAACCAATCCACTTCTGTGTCTCTTCTCTCATCCAAAAGGGGTTTTAAGGTTAGGGGACCACATACACACTGAAGGAAACAAGTGCAGAACTAGAGCCTATGAGCATTGTGTAAAAGGAAGTGATAATGATTTCTATGAGAACTCTGCTTATGGCAGACTTGCCAAAGTCCATCAATAATGAAAAGATTAATTTCTAAAGAGATTATATTTTAATGAAATGTTGAAATCTTTGACCTCTCATGAGGAGGGGAAGAGAAATATGATCACATATGCTTTCCTTGACACATTCATATGTATCTCCATAGGTCTTTTGTCATATATGAAGAGAAATATATGGTTCAGAGAAAGAATAAGATGTGTTAAATAACACTATACTTTGTTTCTCCTTCTAAGATAGCATAAGAGCAGCATAAAAGACATCATATGATCTATTTCTACAAAACTGCTTATCATCCAGTAATTATTTCTTTGCAAAATTGTTTACCCATTCAAGTATCTTCAGGAGATATGTCACCATACTTGCATATACTGTAAGTCACTCCAACATTTATAAAACAACACTGATAGACAAAAACACCAAAACCACCCATAAATATTAAAAGCTCAACAAACTTGACTATCAAGTAGTTAAAAAATTGTTGATCTTTACATTACACATTAATTCCATGCTATCCGAAATTTTCCTTCGAATGGAAGTTGTTGAGTTTTTCAGGGCTTTCTGTAGGTCATCATGATCTTGTGTATCCACCGGGAGTAATATGAGACACGAACGAAGATCCCCGGACGATTTCGAATGGCACAGCCACGGCCAGGAACGATGACACCAACCACAATCTTCAGCCTGTTCTGTTCACAGACCAAGGGGCCACCATAGTCTCGCTAGGGAAAAATAAACAGAAAGAATGTCACTTCTCAAGGTGCTTCAAGACACAAATCCCACTTGTCTCCTACTTGCGTGTTAGTTTTGGGGAAATACAATACGATTTTCTTGTTTTGGAAACAAGAAATACAGTTAGTCTTGCCACAGGACAAAAAAACCACTTCCATTGTCTTTTTCACTATCAGAACTTATGAGAACCAATACTAGGGCTGGCCTTTGACCTTTGACTGCTTCCCATGAAAATGAAACCCTGTCATCCATCTTTACATGAGTCCAGTGAGTTGACTACCAGATCTTGCTCTCTTCTTTCAGTTACTTGTAAGCAAACTATTTGTTTATGTGCTTATAAACCAGATGAGCAGACAGTGAGTTGACTGCTAAACATCTTTGTTCTTATAACATTGAAGACTGACAGAGCCTGGTTCATAAACTTCTGTCAATCCTCCTGACAGGCCCTAGGATGAGAAGCTATGCATATTATTAATAGGTGAAGGGATGCATCCCAACTATAAAAAAGGTAATCAGTCTGAGACACAACTGGTTAAAATGCTCTTTTTCATTATGGTGAGTGAATGAGACCTCTATGCACCAGTACATGCATTCAGTGAAAATCTTGGACTTGAACATAGATACTGCAGCTTTTACCCAGAAAAAACATTTACTGAACCTAGCAAACTAGCAAAACTAGTCAGTAAATGTTCATATCAGATGTTGGGACATTGTTTCAAAGAATAAAAGCTGACAATTAGTATTGTATTCTCTCTGGATCACCAGAGAAACAACAATGCTTGACCTTTATTTGGTTTGTTGGTTGGTTTTTATTTTTTTCTGACTGACAGCAGATTAGTTCCCATATGAACAGTGAACTATGTCAGTACCATCAAAGTGGCTCATAAAACACTTTCAGGAGTGGAGTTTCACCTGCCAATCTCATTTTGTTTCTCTGCCTGTTCTCTGCTAAGGATAGTAGCTTCAAAGGGGAACTCAGGAGCCAGGAAACCAAGCAGTGATTAAGACAGATTGCTGATATTAATTCAGCCCTTTTCTACTTGCAGGGGAAAACAAAGTGCACGATCCCCAGCAGACTTCCATGCAGATGTTTCATTTATAAGCCTTGACATGTCTAAGAGCTCATTTATGATTAAATATTTTATTTTGAAGAAAATACTTTGCAATAGTAAAATGATCCTGTAGAATATTAATAATAAATGGAAGAGGCCTCAGCCTGATGAAGATCTTATTTCCCCATGGTTTGGTAGCACATACCCTTGTGTAGGGAAAATTTCACTACTTGTTTAACATCAGTATTTGGAAAGCATCTATTCTCCTCCAGATATTAAATGCACAGCAATATTCATGACTGCCCTCCTTCTAGACATTATATTATCAGGCAGATTTTCCCAGTAATGAATGATTTACAGCATTTTCCCTCATGTCTTTATTTCCATCATCAAAACTAATTCCAAGCAAAACAATCCTATCAAACTATACTTTTCCTGAAGTAGTTGTGCTGTCCTCACTGATACATTGCTCAGGCTTGATCAGGGAGAGCAAGTGCTCCAGCCTTCTGAGTAATGCTGACCCTCACTGCATTTGTGGATCTCTCTCCTTCCTTCATGACTTTATCAACCTTGGGGAACAGTGACTGCTACTGTTGCTAACACCCAGACCACTGTAGCCTTATTATACAGAACAAAAATTTGTCTCATTGTCACACCTTTCCTGGTGTGTTGGTACAGTGAAACTGAAGCAAAGGAAATTCTTCTGTACTCTGGTAGGAAGTACACAAATTATTTTCCAATGGAAAAGATTTCTTCTTTTTTTTCTTTTTTCTTTTTTTTTTTAATACTAGTTTAATGAAAATAGAATAATTAAAAACAAACAAACAAACAAAAAACACCAACCCTGTAGCAAGTTATTTCTGGAAAATAAATATTCAGACTGATGACTATTAAGAATGTGTTAGGAAATGTACTATTTACCTCACAAGGCCCAGCACCAATGGTTTCAGCCACAGCACAGATTTCTGACTCATTCACAGTGATCTTCCCTTTGAGATATTGGTTGCATTTCTCATTTCCCAAAATAAACAGGTTTGCTACTCGGAGAAGTCCATCATAGTTAATTACTAGGATAAAAAAAAAAAAAAAAAAAGAAAAAAAAGAAAACTTTATTCTAACTGTAGGGGAAAAAAATAATTGAAGATGCAGTCTGGATAAAATTACTCATGTAACGTGGGTTATTGCACTTCCCAGTACTCACATTTTTGTCCATCCTCACTGTTGCCATACATTTGTCTTTTGGACTTTAGATATTTGCTAGAAACAAGATTTGCAAGAAATATTTTTGGCACATGTGCCTGTTCAGTTCTCTAAGGATATCTGGAGATTTTGTATTAGAAGAAAGGACTAGATGACTGAGCTCACTCTATGGCTCACCACAAGCTTGTCATTCCCATCAGCAGAGCAAGGATTTTGCTCCTTGCCTTAAACATGAGTTAATGTGCAACAGTGCCTGCCATGGCCTAGGGAAGGACATGTGACTTGAAAAAATACTGTAGCAGAGCAGAGTTTTTCTGGTTCTGTGCTGGCTCAGCTGCACTGAATGACTTTGTGCCTGCAAGGGCAGAGCCACAGCCTTGTGCAATCTCCATTCATCAGCGTGAAGGTCAGGAAGCAGGAGCCCTGTGGAGCTTACTCTTGTTCTACATGTCGAAAGACAAGTCTGTACAAGCTGCAAAGATAAATAAAGGGCCTGGATCTGCCCCTTCTGTGCACAACCATCAAAAGAAAAATGCCAAGTTTGCCCTTCACTGACTTACTATACTGTTTTCTTGAAAAAATTAATGTAACATTTCTTCCTTCCCTGACCGGGCTGCTGTGAGGATTATAATAAGTAGTGCATAAAATATAGTGCAGAGTCCTTGGATGACAGATGTTATGTATTTACTGCATTACATAACTCCACAGTGTTGCAAATTCCTTATCAGTTTTCTTAAGCCAAGCTTTCCTCTGATGCTGCACTGTACTCCAACTTGACTTCCCTGTCCCTCAGAGAGCCATTCCCCCCAAAGTGTGGCTAACATGGCCATGCTGGGAACATCAAAGGCAGTCAGCTGCGAGAAGGCTGGTACAGATTGCTTGCCACCCACAAAGAAATGCAGAGTAATGGTTGCAAGGAAGCGAGGCTCAGAATTACAGCCTAGTTACTGCTCTGCTTCCAGGACAGCATGAGTATGTTGCTGCTGCTAACTCGGGCTGCGGCAAAACGACATTTGAGCACAGTAATTATTGGAGCAATTATTGTCAACTGGCAGCTATTAACTTTATCATCAACACATAATTAGACAGATATAATGTTTACCAGACAAAATAAATGTCTTTTCTCCCACATATTTGCATTTACTTCACACAAAAACTGTGTTTAATAAACTTGAGTAAGGTGGCAAAGTCAAGTACTCAAAGTTAGGAAATATTAGACTTAAGGCTGCCTTTGCATCCTTGCTTCAGTGTCTGTATATGTTAATTATGCATCAATTACATGATTTTCTATTAGTTTTTCCAAGGGGTATCCTGTCTGTGTGATACAGAAAGAGGCTGATAAAGTGGGTGAACTGGAACTTTTCAGCAAAATAATTCTGCCAGATTTTTTAAACACATATAACAGTATTTTTCTCTAGTTCATTCTTTGAAATGTTGGAATCATTTTGCTTGTCACTTAAACAACAACAAAAATGAGCATGGACTGGTAGAATATATTTCATAGTAAAACAGTGTTGGATGAAATACTCAAAGATTTACAAAATTAGAAAAAAAATTTAAACTGCATTTTACAACAAAAAGTGTTGGACAACTGTGGCATCATGCAATACCAGCAGCCTCACCTATAGTGACAAGAGGAAGTAAGCTGTCAACGCATTCATTTAGTTTTTAAAAATAATTTCTTACATCCAGTGTATCCCCATCCATAAACACTGCAACTGGTCTTCTCTGGAATGGTACATCCAGAAATGGGCAGTCGGATTATTTCGACAAAATTTGTCAATATGGCAGGTCTGAAAAGAGAAAACACATAATAGAGATAATGGATTTTACTTGACCTTCTAAAATGTATCTTCAAATTGTCATTACATTTATTACAGACCACAGCAATTAGAAACTGCCAATTCCTTTTAATCTTTGAAGAATAAGATGGATTCTTCTACTGATTTTTTGTCCTACAGCTGTTAACTGTCAAAAGATTTCTTGAAATGCTGTCACCACTTTTATGCTATTTAACTTGGGGTTTCATCTTAAAAGAAGTAATGATGACATTTCATTTGAATATATAATTTTGCTAATATGGAAGAAGTTTAAAAGCCCATGTATACACAAAGATCCAAGATACAATCTGATGCCTTTTCTGTAAATTATAAATCTACTAGTCAATGTTTAAAAAAACAAACCAACCAAAAAAACCTCCCAACAAACCTAAACTTGGCCTTCAGGATGACAAATAGAAAAACAAAACAAAACAAAAACAAAAACAGAAAAAGGGAAAAAAAGTGCATGATTTTTCAGAAGTAACATCTATTTTCTGCATATATCAAGTATAATTTATGATTGGAAGTTTACCTCACAGAGGCAGTATCAGAGATAGCAGAGAACTGGATTTGAAAATCTTATTTAGGAAGCATCTCCTTCATCAGATGAAAATCCTGGAATTCACAGTAATAGCTGCTTACCTGCTAAGTTTCAGTAAAACCAAATCTGACCCTGTGGGGCCATACACCAACTGGGAGATATTCAGGACTTGTCTGTGCTTCTCCTCCCCCTTTCCTTTGATATTATGGACTCCAAGCCAGGCTTTGTAGTCTTTCAAATCTTTGTACCTAAGTGAGGAGGCATTTACTTAGGGTTTTGCTGAGTGTATAATAAATAAGTCAAAAAACTGTGCTTGATATGATTATGCTAGAATATTTTAACTAATAGTCTTCACCAGAAATGGGTTATACTGCCAACTTCTATTCCAAAATCAACATGCTCAACTGCAAGTTTTTGGTCTGAAGCCACTGCATTATTTTATCTTTAACTGTTCCTAAAATGTAATATTTGTTTCCTAATAGTTTCCAAACATTTAGATCCTTGGACAGCATGAAACTTTGAACTTTTTGAGATTTGCCCAAGTTTTCTATTTTATTTTGTCCAGTTAAGTAGAAGCATGAGATTAATCATATAATAAGGCAATTGTCTAAACATTACAATTGGAAGACTTATTTATACTTCTATGTAAAATAACCAGACCTCTTTGAGATTAACAACAACAGAAAATATTGAGGTCCCACAGGACTTTTATATCACAAAAGCTGTGTTAAAGCCAAACAGGAGGGAAAATTGCTGCATTTAAATGGTTGTGCTAATAAATTCTGGAAAATAAATGGATTTCAATATTGTAAAACTGCAGCCTACTGTACCGAGAGGGGAAACATTGCCTCGCTGTTAGAACCCACTCTTCCTTTATCAAAGTACCTCCACAGATGTGCTTATTCCTGGGGGGAAAAACAAACAAAAAACGACAAAATAAAACATATATATATATAAATAGTGATACTATTAATTTCTACATAGTTAAAAGTTTAAAGAGTACTTTGCTCCACATGCATTTTTGCTGGTGAAAGGTGGCTGAGTGACAGCCTGTGAAAACTTGTCTCTGCCCCTTTCCTCTGCAATTTCAACACTTACAATAACATGACTTTGCAAAGGATTATTCCAATATGTAAAAACCATGAGGAAAGACAAATCCAGTTACTCTGCTCATTTAGTGGTTTCGAAGCTGAATTTATAATAAGAGACCTAATTTATTTTTATTTACTTATTTCTTTTAAATGGCAAGCTAATTCTTGGTAATAGGAACTGGACTGAAACATGCAAGTCCCCAAACTGCCACCAGATGTAAACAACATTTGGTCATTATTCATGTACGTATTATTCAAAGCATTGACCTCAAGGTGGAAAGTTCCTATTTGATTACAAGCCCTATGAGAATTCTGTCCCCACATACTTCAGTTGGAAACAATCTGCAATGTATGGCATCCTATACGTGATTATAGAAAACCTGCAGCATAATATATCAAGTAAAACTCAGCAATTAAGCATGACAGTTATTTCAAAAATAAAGACAATTGTGGAATGTAGATTAATTAGTTTCCTTCTTTGTGCCTCTAAAATCACATTTATTTTCTGCAGCTCTTTGGAAACTGAATCAGAATTGTCAGCAATTTGGGAAAAGCTTAAAATCTCACAATTTATAAATTCAAATCATACAAATGTTCAAAGCTTTGCAAAGAACTGCTGGAATGAGCCCAGGCTCTATATGGAGTTCAAAGACAGCAGAATAACACAGATGCTTGCCTCTTTTTATTTTTTTAATTGTATTTTGATTGAGGAATGTAATATCTGGTCCAAAAGGCTGGATTCTTTTTAAAATATAGATTCTGCCCAGTTTTATTATAAAACTGTCACAAGCAGGAGTATAATGTGTTCTTCCATGTTATGTTTGCATCACTAATTATCAAAAGCAATTTCCAAGATTCCATCATCTGCTTTAGAAGACTGACTAGTACACATGGGAAGGACAAACTTCTTATTTAAATGTGGGACAAAGCCAGGGCTGATTCCATGAAACAGATAAAATTCATCCGAATATGCTTAAATACACCTGATAACAGAATATGGATTGGATATACAAGAAAATAAGTCACTGATTAATTTAACATTTAGAGATGGGACTTGGTTGCCAAAAATGAATACAAGCTTGTTAAGTATTGCTAGTTTAGCCTTTACCATTCAGACATGGCAATTCCATTTTAAGGTGTACAGTTAGTTTTTTTGCAGCAAGTCCTGAAGTCATTAAGATTTTGTTTCAGACAGTGTTCTGTTTGCTTCCTTGGTAGCAATACAAAAGAAAACTACATTATTATGCCCACATGTCATATTTCAAAATATATTTTGCTCCTGGATTATTCCAGCAATCATTTTCATGAAAGTATCTGCAACCACTTAAGCACTTGTCTAATTAATGGAATTTTGATGTATAGCACAAAATCCAGGTACAACAACCTTAACATTATCTATTTAAATTTTAGGCATCCAGATGTTATTCACCTGATTCTAAAAATGCCTCAAACATCAAGGCTGTCTTAAAAGCAGTGCAAAGAGAAACTGTTCCAGCCAATGTTTCAGGTCACCTGTTTCATTATTTAGTCACTTTAGAATAATGTTCTCTAGAAGTGTCTTTCTGGACCATTCACTAGACTTCTAGAAAGTTCTAGTTCTGATTGGATTTTATGAGATGCAAAGATTACCAAGGATGGGGAGGATCCCCAGAATTTCTCTAGCAATGAAGAAAATAGGCTTGTTTTTAATTTTTTTTTTTTCATGATAGAAGATATAGGGCTGCTATATGATACACATCTCCTGTTATACATTAATGATTTACACTTCCAGCTGATGAGTTACAAACCAGAGTAATGAATGTAGGAAACAGTCATTCTGTGTTCTGGCTCTCGCACAGTAGCAGAGTGAGGTCTGCCATAATGTAATACACATTTCCAGCTGTACATGTTAGGGTCTTGTTTTATGAAACAAAAAGGGTTTCCTTATAGCTCCTACTTTTTTTTTTCTTCTTTTTTTTTTTTTTTAATACAGATCACATTTTATTTGCATGAGCAATTGAGCAATATGAGCAGAAAACTAAATTTTATGTGGGTATAAATCCTGAATCCAGCACTTTACAACTAAACGCACTGATATTAAAGCAAAAATATTGATAGAAAACTTTATTTGTAACAGTCTTTAAAATAAACAGTTAAATGCTGGACACTAATCCAATGTAATAAAAAGATCTGCAGTATCTAATCAAAGATCAGAACACTCTGAATGCTTCTCAGGCTCACGTGTGTTAGTGATAATGAGCATATAAATATGTCACTGAAATATTTATTCACTGGAGTGAGTACTATGGAATTACATAATGTTTCAGGAAAGCTCATTTTCTGCTTCTACAGAATGTAACTGCAATCTAGGTGATTTCTTATTATTATCAACATTTTCTACAGATCCAAAACAAATATGCTAGCAGACATATTGCCTTTTAATTAAAATGATAGTTACCTGTATGTCAGACTAACCACCCATCCTTCGTTAGTTTGTGTTGGGATTCCATTTACAACTCTCAAATGTTTTGTTGAGGCACAAGGAATGACAGTATCTGAAAGCAGTTCCAGAGATCATATTTTACTAAAAACAGTGGTAGGAAACCTGTACAGTTGCACATAAGCATCACAAGAAGGTCAATATTTTTACACATTACCTTTCCTATACCAATAAAATCTATTTATAAAGCATCAAAACTATTTCACTGAATTTAGGTGAGACTAAATCTAAATCCTCATAGGGAATATAAAATACATATATTTAAAAGGGGGGGAGGGGGTGTTAAAATATAGATAGTTATCAAGCAAACATTGAAAATCATTACCATATCTCACCACTGGGAAGACAGGACATTGAGAATAGATAAAGAAGTATAATAAAGTTATTCTATTCATCTGTGGACTTACCATCCAAACTGGTTGTAGTAGGAGTTGTATCACCTTCACCTAGACAGACACATCAGATAGCCACAAAGCAAAATTAAAATATATCTAAAAATTGACTTGAGAAAAAAAACAAAAACAAAACAGCAAATGGCATGTTGTTAATTTTAATAGTTCACAAAGTTTTAAACCTTAATGATTTATTTAATACTGTGCAAAAGCAAAATTTGGCAAGGCAGAATTCTGTTCCCATAAAATTAAATAAGAATTAAACAATTTGCAACAGGAATTTCAAGCATTTTTCTTCTGGACTAGATCCTGAATACATCAGGCTATCTCTCATGCTCAATTTACATGTTTCTTTTGACAAGCAAATTCTGAAAAATTAAGTTGTGACTTTTCAATAAGCTTTCAGGAACTACAGAAGTCGTGTGATTAAATGCAAATCATATTTAATTTAAAACTTTTGAAAATTCAGAAGTCCTTTTATGTTGCTATCTGTGCAACTTATCAAAATGTGTTCTCCAAAATCTAGTTGGTTCTTCTATGCAGTGCCAGTCAAAATACAGTTAACAAGAAGGCTGCTTAAAGCTTTTGCTTTCAGTGAAGTCTGCAGAGTGAACCAGCATTATGAGTTAATGGTGCAGGTGTAGCTAGCAAAAATTTTCACAAACAAAATTACCAAGTCTTATCCAACTAGTTTTCCACCATTAAGCACATACCTATATTAGTGTATACATTTATACTCATTGCTAAAGTTCCATGTATATGTGTACACATATGTATATATATGCGTTTGCACATATGTGTACATATAAATATATAGTGCATTTTTAAGAGACCAGTTAATGGCACCAAGTCAGTATATTTGGGAAGTGCCAGCATTTTTTCTCTACTGGCTAAGCTGGTTATCAGTATCTGAGTGAGTTATTAACAGTTGAATGTTAGTTGATAAAAGTTGCAATTATAAACCAGCTATATTCCAGATCTGGAGTTTGATTCCAGAAATCATATTAGTCAGTATTTCTCTAAACCCTACAAACATTTGCTGGGAATATTTCCTTAGGAATTCATAGATTCAGATAATGAACTCAGAGCAATTTTTTCAGCTGTTGTTCTTTATCTACACTGACACAAATAACCTTTTGCAGTTTGTTTACCCTTCACATAGATGACAAAATATCACCTGAGACTTCAAATATCACCTCTTCGAGATGCTGCAGTTCAGACCATGATGAAATGTAGCAGATTGCTGCTACAAATGAGTGTAACATCCTTAACCTCTTCAGACATGCATTCAAAAGTCTGATTCACCATTTAAATGTTCTCCCAGGATATAGAGCAGGATATATTTCATATGTGAAAATGAGAATTGAAGAGTAAAATACTGATCATAGATGTGAAGTGCACATTTTTTGGCATAACTCTTTTTCTGCTGTCAGTTCATTATTGAATTCCCTAGGATTTTAAATTCTATTTATTTAAGCTATTGAAATTTTAACAAGCAACTTTGAAGGAGGGAAGTTCCTAATTCTCACCAGGAGTTAAATCATCCCATAAACATCTGAAATCAGAATCCAATCTATATAGCACATATACATGTCAACATATACGTATAGTGAGTTATTCTAACTTCAGAAACAAATACAGCTCACATGAAGAGACTATAAAGCTTGTAGAACAGAAGATAACTGTCCCTGGGTTTCTTGAGGCCACAGACAGCATTCTGACCACTAGACAATTCTTTGTCTCTGTCCTGCCCTCAGTCAATAGCTAGATCTGCTGGAAAATGTTTAACCATCTGTAATAGTCCTTTTATGCTTCTGCTCAATAAATAAGCCTTGAAATGTCCAAGCTGGTCAAGGAAAAGGACCCCTTGTTCATATATTGCACAAGCAGCTTCTGTCTGTTCCTTCTCAGTCATGCACAATTGATTCTTGATAGAATGACACCATTTCTGCTGCCACAAGTAACAATAGAAAGGTATGTATATGCATGTGACACCATGGCTTCACTGGGACTGCACAGTTGACAGTGCCTGAGGCACAGCAAGTACTCACATCGAGAAATAGGGCAATAATCCCAGGGAACAAGAGGATCATCTGTGTAACACCAGGGACCATGAAAATCATCATCTGGATTGCGGCAATAGTTTTTCTTCAGTTTACTAACATCTGGTTCTCTGAATATTTGTATATGCCTACAGGGAAAAAAATTTCAAAGTGCTGAAAAGCTTTATACTATAGCCCAAAATTTCAAAGGTTAAATGTTGCTTTGCTCCACATTGTAATATTAGCTGATTGAGAAGCCTACAGGTCAGGGTTTAGGGCTGGTAAAAATCAAAGGGAAGATGAGACCCAAATATTTGCTGGATCTGGGTCACTCCAGTTAGCATTTTAAGCACTGTGTCAACTGGACAGCTGGGAGGTTTCTAGATCTCCCACTCAAGCTAAATTCCCTGGATACCCTCAGGAAGAATAGTAACATAGACTTGAAAAGCATTTGTGTTGCCCTCAGCAAATCTTCAGGCCTCTCTGGGATCACAGGTACCTTCTCCTTGCAGATTAACAGTTAGCACAAGGGAACACTGAATCTGTAAAGAAATGTGAATCATAAGCAAAGACAAAACCAAGACAGCAAGACTGAGTAGCAGGCAAGAAGAAGGATGGATTGCTCTGACAAAATGCAGTGATAGGTCACCTAAGTTGCAAACCTACACGAGGCAATTTAAAGGTGAAGTTTTCAGGGTAAAATCTGAAGCAGAGAAAGCTGTTTATTTCTGGCTTGTCAAACAGAAGCATAGAGGCTTCCCAAGTTACAGCTGCATGGCTCTTTTAGTTCATAACCAACCATGCATGCTGCTTCCAGCACACCCATAACTAGACTGGAGTGAGATTGGTAATTCCCCAAAGAAGTTCCCAGATGGAGGATTTGTGGGAGTAAGAGAATAAAGGCTGATCTGTGCTCAAGATTATACAAAAGCAATTGCATCAAGCATCCAGTAGATCTCAGAAGTAATGACCTTAATACTCTGCCTCCCTGAGATGGGCAGCACACTGGAATATGTATCCTGTCTCTGACCCTGAGTGGGGAAAACCACATAGAGTCCAAACAGTGACTGCAGACAGTGTCACTGAAGTCTGCCTTTTCCTACTGTTCTGAAGCAGCAGAGACAACTGGGGATCCTAGCATAATTGAAAAAGTCTTGGAACTCACAACTTCTTTTGTAGTTACTGATGATTCATTTTTACTTTAACAAACAGATTAAAATCTTGCCATTTTTACTGCTTGGATATGAAGCCAAAGTAATGATAAACAACCGAAACTGGAATTCACTTTAATGGCATTTGATGTCAGTGTCATTAGATCATAGACTCAAGTTTCATTTTCAGGCCACAAGGGACCTTAGGTGTTTTCAAGTCCAACCACCTGCTTGAAGCAGCATGAGTTACGAGATCAGATTGATGAGATAAACATTTCCTGCTTCATTCCTATCCTCTCATAGAAAAGAACTTTCAAGCAGAAAGATGGGGTAAACCAGGCCAGTAAACTAAACACTAAGAACATCCCAAAGCCTGCAATTAGTGGTTAGCCTGAACAAAAACATGTTGTGTAATATATTTAAACACCAAGGGGAAGAAAAAAAAAAAAAAAGATACTAAAAACTCCAGGGCATAAGGGGCTATTTTAGAATCACTGCAGAAGTAAAACAGATGCCATCTGGAGGCAGTATTTATTCAGGACTCACTGAACCATCTCTTTCATATGTACACACCTACGTAAGTCTTCAATATTCTTGTCCCATGTGGAGCAAGGTAACCCAAATCTTGTCTTGGATAGATTCCCCATGTAACTCTTGCCATTGCCACGATAACAATCTGAATACAGAATGACAAGACAAAAAGAAGTGGAGAGTGATTGGAGGACACTGAAAAGCAAACTCCTCCTTTTAGTCAGTAATCCAAATAATTGAAGACAAATGTTATAATTAGCAAACACTATACAATATAAATCAGATTTTATAGATCAAAACATAAAAATGGAGAAATTTTTCAAATTTAGATACATAATCTCTTGCTTGAGGTCTTCATTCTCAACAAAATAGCACTTTAAATTTTAACTTACTTAAACTGGGAAAAATATTTCCTAAATAGTTTAAAATAATTAATTTAGAAGAGTCAAATAGAATATTTTAGAAATTGTCAGGAGCTGTTTTATACAAAAACAAAGGAAAAATGACCCCTTATTTTTTCTTCCTCAAAAAAACAAGCGCTCTTAACCTATTTGAAAAAAAATACCATTGTGTAGATTCTGCATACTGGCAACAGTGTATAAAACTAGAGTTTCGTTTTACTTTTGCAAAATAATCCACATTACTTTCATTTTAAGGTAATGAAAAAAATTGCCTGTTAACTTCAGCAGTAATCATGTTTAATTCATAAGCTGTTGTCATAAGCCTTTTTGAGACTTTTCAAGAGGATTATTGAAAATGAGCACTACTATAAAGACTTCTTGTATAAAGCATTTAATCTCATATTCATCAGCATTTTTACTTTTTGATAATTGATACTATACAAATAGCATGGGATAACAGTCAAAATGTAATCCTTTCTCTGACATAAATCTTGCAACTGCAAGCCATTAAAATTTTAGGAGAAAAAGTCCCTAAACCTGAAAAATTGAGATCTGAATGCAGCTTGCTGTAGGGTTGTAGGTCTGAGGCCCTAGATTCATTTCTGTTATGACTGACATCAGTTCTCAGAACGCAGTAATACCCCTTAGAGTAATGCCAAGACCAAGGAAAAAATATTTGCCTGAAGACTCAGAGTGGACTTTGCGGTCAGAGGTAACGTGGGAAGTCCCACATGGTTTTTTACAGCTCAACTCCTTTTGGCCTCTTATGTAGTTATAAAAAGACTGAACGAAGGAAATCAGCTCAGCTTGGAAAAAGGCCTTCCAAACTAAGAAAAGAAATACAGTAGAGCAGATGTCCAGCAAATACAAAATGGCACAGAGATTCACATTGTCTAAAAACCAGATCCAACAGTAAAACTTCGCTGTAGATTGTAAATTCCCTTCTGGAATCAAAACATGAACTAAGAAATGAATCTCATTTACACCGTGAAGAATCCCAAGTATGCAAATTAAGCCAAAGCAGAACTACACAGGTGTAACACCAGTGCACTGAGACCAGCTTCTCCACTTTCAGCCCTGCCTGTTTGCTGTTTGGAACAGTACTGCAGTCACTGAGAATCATGTCATTGCTCTTTGTTACCTTGTTCGTTTGATATATCGCACTTAGGAATCTGGGAGCAATAACCAATGCGGATGTTTGGGTCGGTGGTAAAACACCAGGGCGACTCAGATCCGTCGGGGTTTCGGCAGTAGTTTTCCCTCAGATCCCTATAAAAATAAATATGTTAGGTCACAGCAGGGATAAGCCAAAAGCACTGATGCATTCGATTGCTTTTTATTATGAATTAGCAATAACACAGGCTCCTTAAGGTCTGCATGTTACTGACCGGTGTCAAGTGCAAAAAGAGGAGCTAGTTAGAAGTGTCCAGAAAAATATAGCAGTGGTAATAAGAATATGGTCATGGGAATCCATTTTCAGTGGACTTATGTTTTTCAATTGAAGATTAACAATATTTTCAATATAGCTTATTTTTGTTCAGGATTCTCCTTCAAAATTTGCATGCAAGGTGACATTGAATACATCTTCAATCCATTACTAGTGTTTTTCAATACAAACACTACCAAAGTGCTTACAATTCCCTATATTTAAATGGTTCTGCTGAGTTTAAAGAAACAGACTCCTGTCTACTGTTAGTGATTCATTTAAGAAACTGAATCTTGAAATCTAAAAAAGAGTAGGTTGAAATTCTATACAGCTGTTACCCTTACAGTTACTCACAAGGGAACATCTTTAAATTTCTCTTGCAACTTGCATGAAATAGACTTCTTCAATGTAAGTTTTATTTTCCCAGCTCCTGACACTTGACATGTTCTGTGTATCTCCATGTTTAGCTTTATTTTTCTGTCTGCAGCACTTACTGATAATAGAGTGAGGAAAGAAAGGGCCTAATACTGTCATTCTTACTCATGTGAGTTTTGAACAGTTGTACCAGTGGTTCTGGGGCCTGAACAGCCACCAGGCTCTCTCTTATGCACTGACTGAATAAGCCATTGTTAGCCACTCTATTCTGCTAGGAACATGGCTAAACTGCACAGGGGAGTGTTCCTTCAGCAGCATTACATGGGTACAGTGTAAATTGGTTTAGGTGGTGGTTCCTCAATGGAAAACCTGTGGGATCAGGCTCCAGCACTAACTTCCAGGCAAATTCAAAGTGGTGCTGAGATTGACAGAGAAATCTGAGGATCCTATTTTCCATTGCAATGATGATTATTACATTTTCAGCAGTTGTGCTACAATGCACAGTATTATTCAATATATATATCAATATACGGAATAATAGTAGGAAAGGGATTAGGATGACAAACCTAACTGTTTTATTCAAACAAGCTATTGTTAGAGAGATGATACAAATTCAGACTGGAATATTTTCTTTACCTTGAAAGATCCACACTATTAAATTCCACAACAAGCTCAGTCTGATATTTAGACATCAATAAAGACATTTAGTACAAACTAGGCTTTGGGTCCATGCTGTTCAGTTTGGTTTCCTCCACGCTCAGTTAAAATGTACTGAAAGAACATGACTAAGGTAATGACCTAAAATAAGTGGGTTATTCACATCCTGGGAGTGTATGAATTGTATAAAAAGGTTAGATGACCAGTGGTCCTTTAGGTAAAAGCAGTCCTATTCATGCAAGTACATTTAGTAATGAGACAGAAAAAGGATTAGAAAGAAGCAAAATAAAATAGTGTTGTCAAATATTACAAATGTCAAGTATTGCCAAGGAGATTACACTTAGGTAACATTTATTAGGACATATTAACATTTATAGGACATATTAAAGTCAGTAACCAAACTGTGAATAACTACTTACCTCCATGAAAGAAAAACAATAGTAATGTACCAGCACTATTGGGATTCAGGTCCCAGTCTGGAAAACATCCATATACTTCACAATCAATTAAATTGGTGAATACATGCTTGAAGAAAAAGTTCAAAAAAACCCAAAAACCTACAGTTTTGCACAAGTTCATCTAAAACTAATGTTTTGAAATCTGAAGAACTGATTTTCCCACCTTCAAATGGTTTTCAGCATCAGCAAGTAGAGTGAATGCATCAGTTTCCAGAGAAGGGACAGGGACCCTATGGTCTACTTGAGTGGCCTGAATTTCTAGACAATTTAAAACCAAGCTCTTTTCCCACTGCAGTATCACACACGTATGTCTACTCACTTGCATTTGAAGTTGTCAGGAGTGATGTTGTGCTGGTGAGGAAACTGGGAGTCCCAGCGCTGGCACTGGATTCCGCTCCATATGGTGTTGACTGTGCCACGGTAACCCTCGCCCTGCCCCTGAATGCACGTGGTCGTCTCAGCTGCCACCTCCGTGCTGTTCACAACACTTTCATCTGTAGACCCAGAGAAGAAGGGCTGTTTCATTTTCTTAATACTGAGTCTGGCTCAGGATGTCAGGTTTGAACTCCACATTGTAGTTCAAATCATGGAAGTTGGAGTTCTTCACAAATCTGATGTCTTTTACAGAATAATTTTCTCCTCTTCACATTCACAACATCCGTGAAATCAAAATAGGTGTTAGAACTTATGCTAGTTTATCCACTTGCAAGCAATGAATCTGCAACATGCAAGAACTTTCATTTAGTGAGAAGCCTGGCCTAAGCTATATCACTGAAGGTCAGAAGACATGGTTACTTTTCCAGTTCAGCAAATAATTTCTCAGTTGCTTAGCTTTACAAAAGTGAGTGGCCACCCATGTGTACACTGTTAAACATGTTAATACATGTTTGCAGGATTAAAATCCAATTGGTTTTCTCCAAAGAATTCTTAGAATATTAAGTCATGGGAAAAAAAGTGCAGATAGAAAAAATAAAAGAAAAAAAAAAAACATAAATCCTATTATAAAGTTATGTGCTAAAACCTCCTTGAAGTTACTCTTTTTATGCCACATATAGTTAAAGAAAAAAATAAATAAATCCCAGCTTCTGGAAATCAAAGATCAGTATTCTCTACAGAGACACAAATGTTTTAAAGACTAGCAAATTCATCGGACATGAGATCTTTTACAGATGTTGATATACTCTGCATTCACCCTGGTGTGGGCTGACTTGAACTAAATTCAGAAAAACAGTGGGTTTTGAAATGACTCATTCACATAACTTGAAAGTCTCTTTTTATTTCTTATGCAATTTTCATAATTGCAAATTAATGGCACAGATATTGCATCAGATATATCAAAACCCCAGTTAGAGTAACACTTTTACAGCGTCCCAAAAAGCTCCCAATATTTTTCTAAATAAATGCCCATCTGTTGGTAATTGCTATTGTTCACAAGATTAATTTTATTAATTGCCTTAAAAGTACTAGTTGCCAGCAATAATTATGTTAATAAAGTTGCAAAATTAGTTTTCTTCAAATGATCCAGTGATTAGAACAGTATCTGTGTTACTCATAATGTAGCTCATTCCTGATAACTTGAGCCAGTTCTGTGAACCTGCAGAGAATATGGATCTTAGGGAAACCAAATGTCGTAACAGATGGATTTGGCTGATTTGCTGTCTAATCTTCTACGTTAAAGATCACTTCCCTGTCAGATGATAACATCAAGTTGTGCAGTTGAATTATACATTTCTTCATGCTGGAGAAAATTTCCCTTTTTCTCTTCAGCTAATTGATGTTTTTACATCAGTTTTTCATGGTCAAAAGAATTTCCCATCCTTCTTTCCCAAGGCATTTTGTCTGCAAAGGTTGTCCACTTTCAATGGCATTGTGAGTTCCAAGTTTTTTCCAAAGTCAGAAGGAAATGGCACTGTAAGTAACTCAAGCAGGCTTTTGCAGGCTGAAAAATGCACCCTCTTTAGTGGATTAATGAACCAGCCTTGCAGTTGCTAGCTATATATTTAATAATTTTTACTCCCTTTTTAATTGGACAACAAAAAGACAAATTCATACATCTAATAGAAAGACATAGCTGCATATTTCTGTTTTCCTTCACAACTAATACTTGAGAACTGGAATTATATTCTAAAATAGCTCCTAAGCTGATCAGACTGAACATTGCTGTGTCACAGCAGTCAAAACCATATTAGATATTCCATGATAAATTTCAGCATACACATGGCATCCTGGCTACATAATATTTCCTAAGAAATGAATAAATTTCAAGTATAGTATCTCACTCTAGCAAAATAACAAATACAGAAAAATTCAACCTAAACCAAAGTTATTACAAAGTCTTTATTTGTACCCAGGAAGATATCCTTTCAGCTGAAATGAACTGTGTAACACACCTACTCTGTAGGTCACACAAGGGAAAAAGCAATTAGGTTGATGTTTATGTGTCATTAAGGGGCATGTGTGGCAACCAGCTTAAAATAAAGCCAACCCATTGAGGCAGGTTACCTCAGTGCAGGTACTTTAATTTCATAATAGAAGTGCCATTTTATTTTGTTCAGATTTTTTAGTTCTGAACTAAATTATATTTTATGTTAAAGGAAGATCACAAAAAATATAATTCTATACAAGGCTATACATGATTAATTAATTAATTATTAATTAAATGTAATTTCTTATTTTTGTAAGAACCTCATTATGAAATGAAGAATTTTGTAATTGTTCAGTCTGAAATCCCCCACCAAAATGCAATAAGGAAAAGGTTTGGTTTTTGGGTTTTTTTCCCCATAAAACCCTCCCTACTTTGTTACTTCAAAATATGTAACTTTATTAATAAGGACCAGCTCATGCATTCATAGATGCTTAAGCAAAGAGTTGAAACATTAGCTGGAGTTCCATGTGTCAAGCCACAGATAAGTCTTCTCAGTCCTGTTTCTCACAGTCATAGCAGCATGAGAGAATCAGCAGGGACCTTGAGTCATTCTACAGCTGAAGTAACCAGTTACAGAACTATTGCTGTCTTTAATCCCCATGACCCAGAAGAAACCCTGCACAAATTTTAGGTCAGTGGTGAAACTCCTACTGACTTAAAAGAAGGTAGGGGTTTTGATTGAGTGTTCATGTTCTTTCATGGCAATGTTATCTATATATTTTTGGAAAAAGTCAGCTGAAAAAGCAGCAAAGTCCTAAACTACTTCATCAGGAAAATTCCTACTTGTGCTTATGTTATTGCAATTTCTTTCCTAGAATGTCAGCTAACAAAAGGAAAATATGCCCTGATTTGCTAATAAGGATTTAAAAAAGTAAATTTTAAAAGAGGTCCCTAACCTAGTGAAGCAAGTGTTCTAAACCCAGGAAATCTGCAAAAGTCAGTAAGAAATCTGAGTGACATTATGGGGAGAATCTGCTTATGCTGAGTCCCACTGCTTCAGGCATCCCTACCTCAAACAATTTGATCTACAGTTCTGGGCAGTATGATAGGGACAGTTCTTTGCTTTCCATGTGTTTCTTTCACTGTACTATCTCAAAGTAAACGAAACATGGAAAAAACACTCAAACTAAACCAGCACTGGTTTCTAGTGGTCTGAGAAAATGAAGAAATAAATTATACCCAAGCTCAGGAATCACTGTACTAAAGAACTCATTGGCACCTAAAATCCACCCAACTACATTTGTCTATAAGTACAGAGAGATCTTTTCACGTTGTGCCATTGCATACACAGTGAATGCTGGCCCTCTGCTATGCCTCCATGTGTGAAACAAGGTGAAAGGTAACACTTGATCAGCTACTGAACATGACTCCCTTGTCACTTCCTCCTTTTTATAAACATCTTTATCTTACATAAATATTAAGCTTAAATTGAGCTACACATATTTATTTACATAGTATGATTCAACAAATAACTCTTTAATTTGAACTTCACATTCAAATGTGCAGTTTAAATCTCTGCTTCTAAAAAATGAGCAATCTAATATTGCTGATTCTTTGCCTTCCCAAAAGCTGTAGGCACTGCAAAGGTTCATCTTAGATTCTCAGATTTGCTGTTCCATTACTTGTTCTTTCCCATGAAACCCAGACTCTTACTGAATTCTC
Organism: Corythornis vintsioides; assembly: GCA_025447755.1. NCBI lineage: Eukaryota > Metazoa > Chordata > Aves > Coraciiformes > Alcedinidae > Corythornis > Corythornis vintsioides. Next base: position 150,379 of record JAOEGS010009580.1, read on the forward strand.
TCGGGGCTTTTTGGAGTCCAGTCTTTCCTGCCTATGAGTACTGACAGCAAAGGCTAAATCCATGGTGAAATCAGCTGGGGTGGTTGGAAATCATGCAGACAGCAACCAAACACTGTCCTTACTGTAGTAATTCTGTGTAGGTCTGCAGCTCTCACATGACTGACATATATAACTGCATTGCTAGGCCTCAGCATCTCTCTCATAACTCTACAACTTTACCCACAGAAGGGTAGCTACCTTTTTCTTTTTGTTTTAAAGCAGTATTATCTCCCCACTTTTGTCTTCCCTGTAGTCCATGTCCTCATTCATGCCAAACTAACAGTCATTTTCCTTTTTCATATTTGCTGTCACTGCTTCCACTTCTTCATTTCATCCTACACTTCTTTATTGCTGTTATAGTTGTTCTTTTAAACTCTCTCCTAACTAAAAATTGTCTCAAGCCAAAACCACAGACACATATGTGAGCAACTTCAAACCAGTCCTGGGGTCCCTGAAGTCTTAATCCAGATCCAATTTTTGCAGCTTGAGCCATCTCTAATCCCTAATTGCTCCTGTCATCTCTTTCTCACAGCCCTGGCTCTAAGCCACAATGTTTTATGCTGCCTTCTGTGCTTGGAAATAAAGTTACAATGCCCTCCTGTCTCTTCAGTCTTAAAAACATATTTATTTTCTGAATGCTTCCTTCCACTGACTTTTTTGCCGAAACTGTTGTATATGAGCTGTTGTCAGCATTTTGGCTATAGAGTGTAGCAGCTCATGGCATGTAGCAAAAGCCACGAGCAGCATGCTGCCTTGTGGTCACTGTCCCAAAGAGAGGACACCTACGATTTTGTATATCGTCCAAGGACTTGGATTTGCAAAGCCTTTCTTCTAATTAGCATTTCTTGTAAAATATATAAACAGTCCTCAGCACAGGAATTAAAAACCTGTGTGAGAATCCAAACCACAAAGCTATAAAGAGATATAACTCATGATGTTCTCTTTTTAGTGCACTGAGATTGCACACAGCCACAGCTTTAGAAAATGGAGCAGCCACTGAAAGCCAGAATGGCCCAGTGTTCTGGGCTCCCTGCTAGGAGGCGAGGAAGCAGTTTTTCTGTGTGCTCCAAGAAAGTCAGAAAACTGAAAACATGGCTTTGATATTTTGTGTTTGCATTCTGGTAACCAAGATGATGATATAACAGGAATATCAGTAATAAGGTCCCTCTCTGGATTGCAAAGGAAAGCCCTGAGCAACGTTGTGTCTTATGTAGAGGGTAATGCCATATGCTTGTGCTAAGCATCCTTTGAAAATATCTGCTGGATTAAGCACTTTCAAGATCTCTACTGCAGTATTATTTCTCATATAGATTCCTTCAGCAGTTTACAAAGATTAACACTTCTCTGTAATTAAAATAGTGTCTTGCATGTGAAACTTTGTCCTGGTTTGCATTAGAACTGAACAGCTCTGTTCAGTGATTTGACTTTTGAGCTCAGTTCTAACTGCACTGTCTAAAGTTAGCAGTGTGTTTTCCCAGGCAGTGGGGGCTGCCAGCAGTGATAACACCCCATGGTTAGAGTTAGTGCCAAGAGTTGGGGTGCAGACCAAGGCCACTGCTGTACACCACACTGGGGATGCAGAAAGTGAAAGGCAGCACCTGTGGGAAGGAGCAGGACAGGTGACCCCAAACTGACCAGCAAGGTATTCCATCCCATAGACATCATATTTGGTATAATGCTGAGGGATCAAGAGAGTCAAGTGCTCTTTGCCTCCTCTTCTTCCTCCCTGCTTCAATGGAGGACTCTGTCCATTCTGCCTTTGATCCTGATCCACGTGTTCCTGAATCCAGCACCAGAACCCAACTCCTGAACACAGCTCCTGTCTGATGCTGAGTCCAGCTTGGGAGCCTAGTGCCTGCAGCACCACATTAGTGATGATGGTGACATAACTGCCACTGGGAGGGCTGGCTTTTATATTGCATTTGTATATATTCCATTTTATTACTATTTTATTTTTTTATTAAAGCTGTTCTAGTTTCTAATTTTCTAATAAAGCTCTCTTCCTTGTTCCCTTTCTCTTCCCCTTTGGGGAGGGAGGGTGTCTGTGATAGGTCTAGTGGGCTGCCCTGACCCTAAACCATTACAAATTTCCACTGATATTAATATACATTCTAACTGAAGATAAAAGAAAGAATTTCTAGCTCATTCAGTCATTTTTTTTCCTAGAAATGAGACAAAAGGCTTTCATCACTACATTAAAATCATTACATTGTGGTGTGGGTTTTTTTAATTTCATTTTCAGGATTACTTTTCGATCAGGACTCTAATTGTGACTTGGCTAGACAAAAGTAACATTACAGTAGTTTGCAGATCTCCCACAGAACTTTATAAAGCCAGGCTGTAGATACTGAAAGTTGCCTGGACTGTAAGCTTACGTGACCACCAAAGCCAGATGTGAATCCTCAGAACACTGACACATCAGCTCAGGAAATGCCAGAGGATAAAGGTTTATAAAAGTTGAATTTGTGAAACCATCAGCTGTAACTTAGGAATATTTTTTTTTTTCATATTAAAAACACTTCTTCCAGGGGAAAAGATCTAGCATGCTATGTTTGATTCATGTATTATCTAATACTTAGAGAAATGTAGGAAGCACAGTTTAGTTAAAACAAAACAAAACAAGCCAGAAATCCAAACCACCACCAACCTCTAACCTAATGAATTAACTAAAAATTGGAAAGACAGTTCAGTGACAGAGTTAAGCAAAACTGTGTTCACAATGGGGAAAGGGTGAACCTTCTGCCTTAAAGATTATCAATAACTCTAGAGGCAATGTAATTAATTAGTTCACAGACAAGATTTTCAATGGGTGTAACTTAATGAGTGCCTGACATTAGACAACTAACAGTCCTGTTAAGTGTCTTCTCTTTCTAGAGAACCTGTTTATGGACATTGCCCAAAACAGCAAATTAATTTCTTTTTACAGTGGAATAATTTTACTAATTCTAACTATCTTATCCTGGATATACTATGACATACGCAGTGCAGAATAAGTCTGATTATTCTGCATCAGGATGTAAATGAAGAGCATTCTTACACAACCTGTGGATTTCAAACAACTGATTTATAGGAAGGGACTGCCAGTCCAAGAGAGTCAAGAACAAGCCAGGAGAGAAAGTTCTGAACTCTTAGTGATAGAAACAGAAAACATGGCAGGATTCCAAGAGAAGACAGAGAATCCCATGCTTCCCCCCTTCAGGCAATAACAGCTCACACATAAAGGGTTTTTTTGTTTTTTCCCCCTTTTTTGAATACTCAGATAAATGTAATTCTAGGTGAGCTTTATTTTCTTTTTTAATAGAATCTATTATCTTCTATCCTCCTCCTAAGAGAGCTGAATGAATTTTACAGTGAAAAGGGCCTACTGAAGTGACACTTAGAACTAGATGAAAAGCAGATTGTCTGGTTTCGAGAATTATTTTTTTTAACACTTAATTTTGGTCAAAACTGAAGTGGGACAACAATGGAAATTATTATTTCCAAAACTGCAGATCTGAAAGAAACTGTCTTTCTCATGAGCTAACATGAAACTGAGTTTCACTCAGCAGTTTTAGAAGCTTCCCTTTGCCTCTTCTTCATGGAAAAATCCAAAATACTGTTTTCCCTTTTCTTCCTGTATTCACGGGGACCCTGCCACAGGGCTGGGGCACATGAAGCTGACAGGCTTCTACAGTAGGGATTCACCTAAAGTCATGCCTTGGTTTCAGAAACTGTCTGTATTCCTAAAATATTATTTTAAAAGCATTTTAAGTAAGAAGAATAAAAAGCTCTCCCTAGGTATTACAAGACTGCCTTTAATATAATGTTTTACGTTGAATATTTCACGTTGTCAATTCACCAAAGGCAAAGAATTGGATCCTGAATCTGGTAATGGGAAATATGGGAGATAAGAGAGGAGACTACCTGATAGATCCCACAAGCTGTGAATGAGGCAAGGATGCAATCTTGATTTCCTGAATAAATCATGCCCCAACAAAACTTAATTTTACAGTCTGCCTCAGTTCCAGAATTACCATTAAAGTAGAAAAAATAATTTACCAAAGTTTTCAAGGGAATTCCATTAGTTTTACCTTCCTCATTGTTCTTGTACTGCTCCTTTAAGACATCTAATTATCAGTAGAACAGAGCTGTAAGAGCTACCACCAAAGACAGAAGGATCTGGGCTTTGAAGATGGAATTACGCTGCAGAATACTCTAAAAATCCTGAACAAAAGCATCTCAAAGTGTCTCTCTGTACCTTAATGTTACTGTGATTCAATTCCCTGTCTGTAAAGTCAGGATAACAAAAGCCACAGTCTTGAAGTTGATGAATGAAAAATTAATTGCCTGAAGTGCTTGATACTGAAGTTCTGAATATCAGAGAGAAACCCATGAGGAAATTAATAATTCTGCCTTCATCACAAAGCTGCAGGGTGTGCAGGAACCAAAGCCTAGAACTTCCCAGTGCACAAGAGGAAATCCAAGCAATGAACAGTTGTTGACAGAGAGCACTGAGGCAGGAGTGATGCACCTCCTCCCAATTTGTAACATAGGTGCCTAGCATGCCCAAACTAATAATTCCATTATGGTCTTGGCACACTTCTTTAGTTCTTGATTTTCATATCTTTTAATACTATTACCTGTAAGATATATTCATATTCCACTGCTAAGTTACACACAACTCTTCCTGTCCAGAGTAAATACAAGGTCTTTCTAGGAGATCTCTTTGAAAGCTGTTTTAAAAGTCAGCACAGTGCAATGAATGAACTATCTGTGGTCCTGTATTGCCTGAACTATCCCTGTCCAGCTTTTGGAAAGCAAAAGGAAGTAATAAATTTTGCTTAAACTCACCACACGTTTTAATTGCACAGAACTCCCAGGGGGTGTTAGGGTCAAGAGTGTAGCACCATGGTCTCAGCTTGCCATCAGGATTGCGGCAGTAATTATCATCAAAGCCCTTGTCAGGATATCTGCAAACCACAGTGAGAAACGTGTCAAGGAAATCTTCCTGGCAACACTGCACAGGCTTCCACAAGGTACTTAAGACAGTCTTCAGCAGAAGCTAACAAGAGTCAGTTAAAATTAACCTTGGGCCCGATCCTGTGAGATGAATACAGACACTCTTTTAACCATATTCAAAAGTTCATAGCATAAATGTCTTTCCAAGCAGGCAGCAGAACCAGACCTCCACCGAGGGATTCCCTGCTGTGCTAATGCACAGGCTACCGGATGGGGGAACTCTGCTAATTGCTAAACTCTTGCTCTTGTGTCTGTCAACTGATGACCAGATTCTAAAGCCACTTGTTTTTTTAAAACAGCCCAATTAAGTGTAGATTATATAAACACTGCCTGGCATGCTGGACTCATTAACAAAGCAGGTTCTTCAGTGCAACAGCCCTGGGTTCAAACTGGAAGCTATTTTGGATAGCTGTGTTACTAATGATAGCTCCATTTTTGTAATAGAGCTCATTCTAGGTCGTGCCCTCATTTCAAGCACTGGGGAAAAAAAAAAGAGAAATATAAGGAATTAGCTTCCGTTTTGGTTTATCTCATTATTATTTGAAACTATTGTGCCATTTAATTGTTTCCATGTTCCACTGAACAACAAAGCAGGGATTAAAACAAAGTAGGTGGTTCTTGTATAAACATATTATATATTAACAACTATAAAGAGAAGATACATATGTACTTTTTTTTTTTCCACCAGTGAATACAAATTGTCTTGGTTTTCCAGTTTTATTGAAACATGTTTGTAAAAGAAATTAAAAGTATATTTGACCCTGAGGGAAACATGAAAAGTATGTAAGAGAACGATAAAGTTAACTACCTGGGAACCTGAACCCATCTACAACTGCAAGCAGATGTGTTTTGAACAAGCAGAAGAAAACATAATTTACAAGTCTATGTTTTTGCTAGGATGCTTTTTCTGTCACACAATCATCCTTATTTTACCTCAAGCATTGAAAACTTGATCTCCCATTCTTTGGGAAAAATCAGGTTCCTTTATCTATACAATGGACAATATTTAAGGAGAATTAAAAAAAATTAATTAGAAAACACCTACAAAAAAACCCAAAACAAACCCAACAAAACAATAAAAAAGCCTCACAACAACAAACAAACCCAAACAACAGGATCAGGCTTTGACTGTCTTTGTGGGATGGAAAGATGTCCATATATCTTTCCGCCTACATCTACGTGCCCTTTCTAGAGCAACAACAGCCTTCCCTGTTCCTGGTTCTCCCACAGGATTCAGGCATGCCTTGCCTTCATATTGACACTGGCACAGGCTGCCCGGGGAGGGGGCTGAGTCACCATCCCTGGGGGTGTTTCAGGGTCGTTTGGATGTGGTTTTGAGGGACATGGTTTAGGGGTGAACTTTGTAGGGTAGGGCTGATGGTTGGACTTGATGATCCCAAGGGGCTTTTTTCCAACCGGAAAGATTCTGTGATTCTGTGCAGCAAGCAACAGTTCCTCGCTTCCTATAGGAAAGGCCAACTAACATCTTTAAGACATAAATATTAAGGATCAGGTAAACAGTAAGTTTCCAAACAGCTACACACAACTAAGAGTGAGACTGTGGAGTATTGCCTGAGATCTTGTCCTTCTGAATTCTGCCTAAATCATTATTGTCAACTCCCAAAGAACATAATTATTTCCGTGACTTATTCTAGAATGTACAGCAGGTGCATGGCAAAACTCAGACACAGATCATCTTCAATTCCAGTCTGCTGATACAAAAAAACTCTTGTAGCAGAACTATGGGAGTCTGCTGTTATTCATAAGTCAGATCATCTGAGCCAAGAGGAAAAAGAGGATACATCACATAAAGTCCAGAACTGCAGATCCTTAATGTTTTGCACAGTCATCAGGCTTTCTAAAATCTACCAGTATCCATATTTCTTAGTATAAAAATGATGCTTGGAACACTTCAATATTATAAAGATACTTTCAGTGGAAGGTCTTTACCACTCCAAGTTTTGTTCAATCTTGAGGCCTTCCTCTGGCAGTATAAATTGTTTCAATCCATGTTGTAAAAAGAGTTAATCCAAAATCCAGAGTAAAACTGAAACAAAACTTCAGGCCAGTTAACAGGAACATAAAGGCCCTCCTGTGTGGCCTAAATCTTTCCATAATGGTGTATTATAGGTGACCCTTTGCAGTTAGGTGAATTTTACCCTTTAGGACAAACACTAATGGAGATGCAATTTGTCTTGCCACTTCTGACTCATATTTTGCCATTATATATCTAAGAATAAATAAATAAATAAAGTATAACATAAAAATCCATGTGCATAAAATTCTAAACAGAACAATGAACTCCTTTTTCAGACTTAAAAAAAAATCATGTAGTTGGCAAACATTTTTGTCAAATAAATTTGATGCTCAAACCTGATTACAACAAAAGACTGTAACTTTAGAGCAGTTCAGCTTTTCAAAGTAGTATTCTCTGAAATGCTGCAAGTTTGTACTCCTGAACTGTGTTACAAACTCTAACAAAAAAAAATATGACCTTTAATCAGCATTTACATCTTTATTAATTTATGCTGACTGAAGCTGCCTCACAACATATACAGAACCATTCAGAGGTTATTTTTTTCACTGTCAGGGAGGAAATGTAGCTCAGTTGATGCAGCTCTGTACAGCACTGCATTGCACAGCACGGGGTGCACCCACCACGGGCCAGAGCCCCAAGCAGCTAAAACTAGGGAACTCCATACATTTCTGTTCAGCTACTGCTGATTTTGCCCTACTGTTTTCAGAATGTATATAATTTTCAGATCATAACCACATGGATTTACTTGGGGCAGAAGAGAGTTTACCTCTCTGGACGAAATTTGTGCTTGTGTGGTCTCTGCAGATCCCAGCGCTGACACTCCTTGCCTGACTCCGTGTGATCCATTGGCCCTCTGTAACTCTCTCCATTGCAGGTCATGCATTCAACTAGAGGAAAAAAATACAATGTACTGGTATATGTTGATGACTTGTAGGAAAAAAAAATTATATATATACTGTTATAATTTTTAACCTACCTAGAAAGGTATAAAAAAGTGATATATTTTAGTTAGGTTGGCATGGAAAATGTCCATTGGAATAGAATTACTTTTCTTAAATCACATCCAGAGGCTCACATTTAGTATCACATTATAGGACACTTAAGGTTTTGAGGCAGGTAGGTGTAAGCTGTTAGAGGAAATAATTTCCCTAGCAGATTTTAAACCTTGCCTATGGTCAGTAACAGAGTCACACACTCTTAGGATAGAGTATTTTTTAGAGGTGAGAGTTTCATCTCTTTGATTCATAGTATAATAGCAAGTTTCAGTCCAGAGTAATAGCTGAATCTCAATTTCAGACAGTCTGTCTCTTTAAACTCCCAGCACTTCCAGCTACATATGATACTGTTTCTTTTCCATTCTAATTCCTTCTGGCAGTTTAAACTATGATACAGTTTCAGCCCTGGTTTGGGAAAGTGGGGGTTGGAGAGAGAGTGGGCAAAAACTACCAAAGGGATTTGAAATCACTGTTGAACAAAATATGCTTCATAATTTACAATGAGAAGACTTAAAATATAAAATAAATTAACCATAATTAACTATAGACACAGTTCTCAAGTGTCCCCTAATTAGAGTAATTGTAAAGAAGGATCACTTCATAAGTACTAATTTATGCAATTGCAGATCTCACTCTTCAGTCAAAACATCCGCTACCAAAATCTTCATCCTAGCATGAGTTCCAGGTCTTATCCTATTTGAGGCTCACTTAAATTGATCTTTAAATGTTAGCTTTTAATAGATTGAGAAAAAAATTCATTCTCTTCCTGCCTCTCCCTTTCCCTCCTCCACCACTGCATAGCTATTGCACATGACACATTAAGAGGAAAATTAAAGGCATCTTATCTTGAGAATTTAAATGAGTTGATTGACTGGAACTGAATTGACTGATTAGCATGAAATAAGAGCTTCGTTTGGAGGTTAACAGAATTTTAAAGTCAACAAATGCAATGGCACACATGAAGTATCTTTCAAATTCTGGGATGTGCAAACCAAATGGGATTGGTTTTATAAAAAAATTTACTGATTTACAGTATTCGTTTAAAAACAAAATGCATCCTTCGACTGAGCTTTTGTGATGTAACTCAGCACCTGTATTTTTATCCAAGAGAGGTAAAATTGATTTTACTATGGAAAGGAACTAGATGATTTTAATTAATACTGAAATTGTTAATGACGCACTATGCACTAGACAAAGGCAAAAAGAGTCATATTTGTGCAATCAGCACAACTTCATTGTTCCAGATCCAACATGAACTGAAAAAAAGTTTCTGAGCCTGAAAGCTCGTTCAAGTCTTGCAGAGCACTGGAATAACAAGACCTCCCCTATCACTGAGAACTGCTTTCCTCGCCACGCCAGTGATTCTTGCCGAGAAATCACCTATTTTCCCAGCTCATAAACAAGGGTGACTCAAACTACTGGAAGTTCTGCATCCCTGATGCCAACAGAGAAAACACCATTTTCCACACGAGCCATGCCAGGTTACCTTGTGAACAGAGGGGTACGTTGCAGACTTCGTGGCGGGTCTCGGGACTGGTGGTGAAGCACCAGGGGCCTCCCTCCTCCCCTCGGGGGTTTCGGCAGTAGTTTTCCCGCAGGTCTTTACCCCGATAGCTCGAAGGCAAAAAGCTAGTTTTAAAATGACAATCATTACAGTATAAGAGCATGCAGACTTTGGTGTTAATCATATTATTTTTCACAAACAGTTAGAAACAACCACATTTCTGTTTCCTTCTCCCTCCACCCTCCCTAAACAAATGCACACACCCAAATATCTGTCCATACACAAATACACATCTCCAGTAAGGATTTCTCAATCAATGGCCTAAATGTGGGACAATTTGTCTAGCCCATAGCTTGCTCTAGCGTGTTTCACTCCTGTCCCTCGGGCATCTGGAGCCAGCTATCTGCTGCAGAGCCAGAGGCAGGAGCACATTCCCTGCCAACCCTTGCTGCTCTTTCCTTCGTGAGCTCATAACTGCCCACAGTGGTGGGAGGCCAATGGACAAGGGGCAAATTGTGTTGGGTGCATAGAGGAAAAACACGTTTTGTTCCCATGTAAGACCTGCCCTTCCCATGCAAGTAGTGCACATATATCAAACCCAGCTGGGCTTGATGTACACTTACATAAAGACCACAAGCAGAGGAACCTCTGCCTATCACTGGTCAGGCAGAAGCTAGAGCTCACTATCAGTGCTGGGGGACATGGTTTAGGGACACTGGCAGTGTAAGGTTAATGGCTGGACTTGGTGATCTTGAAGGTCTCTTCCAGCCAAATCATTCTATGATTCTATGATCAGGAGCGTGTAAGTGTGACCGAGTGTGTGACACACCATGCTGAGAGGCTTTCACTGCCCAAAACCATGGACTGCTTTGTATTTCCACAGACCATGCTTTAGGTGTCTTGCTTCATGTTTTGCCACAAGCCTCACTGTTGGCACATTAGGGTCTGCTATTTATAGACCCACTCATCACTGCTATTGTACTAATTAAGTTATTAAATGGTAACCTAGCTGACTTGTGCTGTATCTTCCAGTGTATTTTCTGCTTTTGCTGTAAGGGACTATTAAATAACAATACCCCTTAAGATTTTTCCCTTACATTAGGGGTTCTCAGGCCAATGCTAAGCACTTTGTGTTTCTTTAGTGATTTTATAGAAGTGTGAGTTAATACTGTGTTTTTGCCTAACACACATTTTCAGTATGAGACTTTGCTGCTTATGCTTAGTTCATCAAATATAAATCTCCAGGGTCAAGGTTTTGTGTTCTGGTTGTCTGTAAAACTATGTGCCTGCTTCTAGAGAAACCCACAGGTACATAATGACATATAAAGCTATATGTAGGTGTATATACATATATTTATACTTAAATGTAGTACTATTTATTTTTTCCCACAAACCCCATAGTATGAAGCCCAACCCCAGTGCTGGTTCTATTCAATACCACTGTAAAAGCTCATGACCACACTCAGGCTGCACATTGTAGACAAACCCAGTGGCTCTTCACTGCCAGTTTCACTGCACTAATGTTTAAACAGCAGCTGAATTGCTGTAGTTAAATTGCATTCAAAGTTATGTTCAGCTCCATAAAGATTTTGTTGTTGATTAAAACTTTGGCTAATATACATAAGAGGTCACCAAAAATTGATTTTTGAGCTCTGAAAAATTTGATCAAACTTTTTTCTTCAGTATTTTCACATTCTGATAGAAATATAACAAGTAAAGAACACCTTTAATTCAGAAAATGCCTAATACTATATGGGTGTCCCTCTTTTTTTGTTTCATTTTGCTTTAGTGTAAGGTTTTGTTAATCACCAAGGGAATTAAAATATATATTTTCAAGGATAAAAAAAGTAATAAAATTTAATCTAACTTATTTCAGAAAGCCACAGACACTTTCACCTTAGAAAATGAAGCACTTGAGAGTTTATACACAGTCACTGAATTAATATACTAATGTAGAAGTGAAATTTATGGTTCCTGCTGTCGTCAGCAAATTCTATGTTACAGATGAATAACTTAAAAATAATAAAAAAGAAAGAGATAAAGAGAAGGACAGAATAAAAGAAGAAAATTCTGACATGTGACATTTTAATCACATTTTATTCCCATTAATGAAATATTTGAACTAACTGAAGTGGAAAATACCTCTGTTAATTGCATTTTGATTCTAGTCAATGCAATGTGGAAGCATTACTTTATGTGCGTTTCTTATTTTTTGTGCTTGAAGAGAAAATATTTTATGTCATTACTTCTGCCTATAAAAATTTTGCTTCTGCTTTTCCTTTGTAGTCTTCTAATATAAATATATCACTTTTTTTTTTTTTTTTTTTTTTTTTTTAAAAGCCTTGGGCAACTTTTTTTTCAAGGAATTTGTAACTTTTGTTTTT
>JAOEGS010009580.1:166708-189352 GCA_025447755.1 Corythornis vintsioides
GACACCAGTCTCTCAGCCATGTGTTTATGTTATGTATTTTCCACCCCCTATCTGTGTTTTTCCTTTCTGTTTGAGGGTGTGCCATACTCCTGAGCACTGTATCCCTCAACTCAAAGCTCTTTGATCTTCATTTAATTAGCCATACAAGTTTTTCAGTGTGAAATTTTGCTGGCTTTAGTTAAAAATATTACAAGATCCTATCCAACCTCCACACTCTTCTCTCTTTCAGACATCCTCTTCGTTATCGTTTCCATCACCAAACAGATTTTTCATCCAACTGCTCTCTCTACTCTGTTGACTCCAAATGTTTCCAACCTGCTAACCTTCATCCTTCTGCCCTTGTTCAGCCTTCTGTTCTCTCCTGGCTGATTCTCAAATATGAGCTTATCCAAGTGCCTCTAACTCCATCTTCACAAAAATATCCTTGACCTTTCCTGCCTTTCCAATTACATTTGCCTTTCCCTTCCTCCCTCCTAAAGTGGGAATGCAGAATGCACTGTTTACAAACACTTCTTTCAGATTTTGCCTTTCAGTTGCCTTTTGGTTTCTTTCCAGTTTGGCTTCAGCCACTTCTGAACATAAAAGTTTCTAACAATTTTTTCTTGGACCCAAGGTTGGAAGGTTTCTACACTTCCAAAGTCAACATATTTAAGCAAATTCTTGGAGTTTCTTCTACTGATACTGCCGATCACAACAATTTTTGTTGTCACTATTTGTACTGAGATTGTCAGTAGATTTTCTGATCAGATACTGTAATCCTGTGGCCCATACTGAATTTCCTTTCTGTGTAAATACAAAGACACTCTAGAAATTAAGCAGATAATAAAGGATGAGTCAGGCACATCTTTGTAGTTAAGGAAGTAACATACCTGCAAAAGTCATCTCCATAGCCAATAAAATAGTAGCTATGTGATCTTTTTCTCATCCATAAGAAAAGTAGTGGGAAAAGCTGCAAGGATGACTGCAGGAAAACAGTGGGAGTAATGGACTGCAAATGGTGGTGAAACAAGGGAATAAGAACAGCTTAGCAGCAGGTTAATACAGCTGATAGTGAAGGCAGAAAAAGATGCAGAGTTAAGATGCTTTGAGTTAAGTCAAAAAAAAAAAAGATAAGGGAATCTAATGGGTACTTCAATAGGGGATTTTAGGATTAGAGTTATAAAGAAGAAAAAAATCTAGATAAGGATCTTGAAACTCAGTTGGACATGATCAAGACCTGTGCAGGCATGACAGCAAGGGTAACCCATTCTGAGAAGTGACATATATTAGCTCCAACATAAAGGTGTCAGTGTTAAAAACAGCAAGGATTAATGATTACCAAGCATAATAAAATTCACTTGCAAGTGACACAGAAATTTAGCATAAGTAAATCAAGAGCTGTCTTAGTTGTCTTAATCACCCCTGAAAATGAGGAGAAAATGAAGATCCTTTATAAGTCTGTAGCGTCTGCAATCTGTTACTTTATCACTTTCTGACAAAAAAGAAACCAAGTTCTCTCCCTGATTGTGTACCTCACAGGGCACAGATCCACGTGTTGCTGCTGCTCCCAGTTCTAGGGTCACAATTTTGTTACACTGGGTTTATTTTATCTTTAATGTCTAAACAAATTGAGTTTTCATTCAGAAAATAAAACATCAGTGTTGAGTCCCAAGTTACAACATGGATATGATTATGGAGTATCAGAATCAAGACATGAAAATGTCAATTAAAAAAAAAAGGGAAGTCAAAATCTTATATTGCAAGTATTTTAAATGACATTTTATGTTAACTTCCCCTCTTATTTTGGAATGCTCCTACAGCAGCTAGTAAAATAATTGGTTTTAATTTATGTTGGCAACAAATTTTACCTTGTAGTAACCATATGCTGGAATGATGTTAAAGATTGTAGAGTTTAGGAATAAAAGGGAAACATTAGTAATCACTGGTTACTTTAAAAGGGAACACATGTCAAGTTATGTATTTACAGTAGCATCAAAGAACTGTGCACACTTCAACAGGACTCATCTAAGGCCAAATAAGAAACCACAAGAATGTTCCTAGATACAGAAATCTCCTTTTCTGCTGCATGGTGGTAGCATAGGCAAGATGTAATCACCTATACTCTGCTACTAGCCTTCCTTGATAAAAACGTTAGGCAAAATGGGAAATTCAGAGCATGAGTAGTCAGATTTGTAACTCTTTTTTATCTTCAGTGAAAAATAATTACATGGCTGACTGCATTTCTGTTATCTGTTCTTCTAAACTGTGTTCTTAAATTCCCTCATGGCTCCTTTATGTTGCCTTACTGATTATGGCAGGGAGAATTTGCCCCTTAATGAATGCATCAGACATTGCCCCAGTAGAAAAAAATCCTCACAAAAGAGATTTTTTTTTTTTTTTTAGAAATTCAGAGACCTTGTAGATTATTACTAATGGAAAATGGAATCAACAAATATATTAGTTTGCTTTTTCTTTTCAGAACACAAATCATAGCAAACAGAGCAGCTACAACTAGCTCAAGACAATTTCCCTAAGCAGATGTTGGAATACAGAATTCTTGCTCACTTGACGTCATTCAGAAGTTTTTAATACTGTGAAGCCTAGTTTTAGAATCCTTGCTGATGACCCTCAGAACTCAAGGATCTCTTGCTGTATTCAGTACAACCTGATCCACTTGGCAATGTTATCAGTGGAAGTTCTGCCAATAGGAAAAGGAGTGCCTTGTACCATGTGAAAAATATTAGTGTCTGGAAAAATTTTCTAACAGAAAGAAGTAAACTCTGCTCATTGTTTACATATATAAATAGTCAAAGTACAAAACAATACAAACTAGATCTTGCAACACTGGAATTAAAGGTTTAAAGAAGGATTAAGTTACATTTGAGGACCTTTTCTTCCAAGGAAAAGGGTTTTTTTTACCACATTTGGTCTACTTTTCATTTGTAGAGATCATCAAAACTTTTTTTATGTTTTATGGCTCACATTTAGGCCAGGTCTCATCAGTGCAGAAATGACCCATTCTCTCCATGATTCTCCTGTATTTGGGCCCTTTCATTTATTGCTAATGGTCTAGACTAAGAGAGGCCAGGGGGATAATTTAAGTCTAAGACATGGGAAAAATAATAGTGATTTGTTCCAAAAAATAGTAGAGAATATGTAGAAGGCAGACAAGCAATTAGCTGTATGAAGTGTTTCTAAGAGACAGCAGATGCTGCAGAATAGCTATCATATACTTGTAATGATCGTACAGCCCTGAAGGTTTGATTCCATTGTATCAGATTCACAATACTTGCCAGTGGACTTCAGCAGTGCGTGTATCTGTGCTCCATGTGTGAGGTTCCCATTGACTTCAATGGGAGTAATGTGCAAAGAATGAAGGCAGAATATGTTCTGAAGTGGTGCTGAAATCCTGCAGCTGTGATGTGTTACAGTAACCAGTTTATAAGAGACATAAAAATCTCAGAAATGTTCACTGAGCGCTATAGTGCAACACAAGCCATCCACATCTCCATGGGGCAGTTTTTCTTCTATGTTATGGAAAAGATTACAGATTGGACAGGCTGAGGAACCAGAACTCAGGTAAAGCTTCATAGAAGACTGACACTCTCAGGCCAGTTAGAACAAGATCATATCAATCAAGAAGTGCAGTGTTTAGGTTGCCCTACAGAGAGACTTCTGGTCAAAGGTGTTCTATAGAGTCTGTTTGGGAAACAAACACAGCAAAACCCCAACATCCTAACAGCAAAACCAAGCAACAATAAACATAACAGAGATCCAGAACTTACTTGCAGGTGAATGAAAGGCCTTTGTTCCTGCTGCATCTCTTGGCACACTGCTCAGTGGTATTTAACAGCTTGGTTTTCAGTTCCAGTGTTTTGTTTACTTTAATGAGCATCAACTCTCCTGTTTTTTTGAAGTCATGAAGAGGATTTCTCCTTTTTCCTTTACCCTCTAAGAAAGAAACAAAGAAAAAAAAACCCAAAAAAATAAATGAAAAAAAACCCCAAACAACAAACTGTAACAGAGAGTGCTGAGACTAAATATTGCATTACATATGAATAGTATTCATTAGACATTGTAGGAGCAATGATACCTAAAGCACTGAGATATTCACAAAAATAAGGTACAAGCAGATATCTGAGAATCAGATACCTGATTATTTTAGATGGTGATTTCCATTCTTAAAAACAGGAATTGTAGGAATTATAGCAAAATTAATTTCAAATAGACTCATACACTGCTACAAAAAGGGTAAAAGAAAGCTTTTGAAAACTTGGTAAATTTTTTTCCGAACCCCCAAAATATGCCTGATAATAATAATCTGAGATCTTACAAATATTTCCATAAAACCCTCAAGTGAAAAAGATGAACAAGAGTATTGTTTTAGATGGAGAGAATGTAGGAGGTTTTTTAGATGGAGAGAATGTAGTTAGAATCAGAGGGAAAGTGATATAAATGTTACAGAGACGTGTTACAGAGAAATGTTACGTTTGGTTATGTATGTTATGTTATGTTATGTTATGTTATGTTATGTTATGTTATTTATTATGTTATGTTATTTATTCATAAAGCCAGTCAGGCAGCACAGGCTGCTCCACTCTCAGTGAAAGCAGGTGAGTGGAGAGTGATCTGGAGTGTTCTGAGAGATGAGGGAGGACAAATTGCTCTTTAGATCTATTTCTCCTTTTTCACTCAATGATCCATTTTGGAATAGATGTCTAATCCAGGTGAGGGTAGATGAGTGAATCCCTTCTTAATTTATGAAGTAGGTAATAGCATTTTTTCCATAACTTCTTCCCACATAACTGTTTCCACAGCTGCCCTTTCATTTCTCTACAGAATCTGCAATAGTGACAGAACATGAATGCTCAGGATCAATTACATTTTGCCAGAATCTTTGAAATAGATGCAACATCAGCCTAGTGTTCTGTTACCCTGCATAGATAGTCCCTCATGCCAGCACAGACTGCACTTAGGTCAGTTAACTTCTGTTTGTGGTGCTCTGTGCAGAAGCTCAGAATAACTCTGTAAATAGCAATAGCTGAGGCTCTGAAGGAGTTACTGACAACTCCACATATTGTAAAGCCAAAGAGGGCTTAAGGGTGTTCCCTTTGCAGAACTTCCATCCTGATCATTAAGTGAGCTCACATTTTCACTGGATTCAGCTAAATCACACCTCTCAGTGGTGAGTTATCCCTAAGACACCTAAAAATACACCAAAGACATTTACATTAGATTTCATCCATCTTCAGCCTTTAAAAAAAAAATCAAAGGAGTATAATATCTCTGCTGCAATGTCTCTATAAAATAATCTTCACCCCATCCTACTCTTTCTTTTTGAATCGCTGAAGATGAACTATTTCCCTGCACCTAATAGCTCACAATTTTAATTCCAACTGCAAATATTTTCAGAAAAATGAAATTATTTACCTCCATGTTATTATTACATGAAGATGCTTTTGATGAAAAGTTCAAATGTTAATAATTTTGGGGACTCACATTCAGCTCTCTTAAGCATTTTCAGCCTTCTATTTGTGCAGTTCACATGCACACAAAATGAGTCATTGAGTTTAGGGATATGGGAGTATCAGCACCCTGTTGCTGAAAACTGTTGTGTCTACGCTGAAGCTGCTTTATTTTCTGCTCTATTACGGCAAATTTCTCAATCTATTATCTTACAAGACATATTTGTTAGCTCTATGCTGTCTCAGCCAAGACTTTTATGTCAGATGGAGGTAAGAATTTGTATAGAAATATCAAAGGCTTTTTTTCAGTTCTTGATGCTAACATTTCCCATCTACTGATAAGTGTTTTGTTATCTTAATTCCCAGTGATAACAGCTTCTTTAACTCACCAGCTAGCATGCAAGAAGATGATTTAAAAAAATCAAGAAATTCTGTTCTGCCTATGGTTCATAGTTCTGCTAGTTTCTTTTTTTTTTTTCACTTCTTTTCCTAGCAGTTGTCCAAAGAGGATTATGGGTTTGATCTTACATTTAGCAATTCATAACAGCCTGATGTACTTTAGCTTTCAAACAACAACATTCTATGACTTGCCTATAATCCAAAAGGCAGAGGGCCAAATGCATCTGTGCTCTGACTGTTAGAACCATCAGAATAATGCAAAGAATTACTTTTGCTGCTCTAACAACAAAATAAATAAAATAAAAATAACTGAGCCTTTTTACTTCAGATTAGGTGCTTTTATTATTAAATTATTAAATCAAATAGTGCCCTAGAAATGTTTTACATTAAAGATTATTGTGCAATATGTTCTAACTAATGTTTCTAATTTGTGATTGCCATTCATTTCAGTTTCCTAAACTTTAAGTAATCAGGACTTTTGGTTATTCTGTGGGCCATGTCCTGTAATGTCTCTTATAACTGAATATTATATTACTAAGGAAATCTGATATTCCACCTAAATATGAATATAATAGCAGATGACCTAAACAATAGAATCCAGAAAAATAGGAATAAATAGGAAACAACACTTTTTTATTTTTCTTCAACAGAAAGAAACATCAACTAAAAATATTCCTTAATATGAATTAAAAATTCTTCAGAAAGGTTAGGGTGGTACATCCTTCTACTTCTTAACATGACAGCAACCTTTATTGATCAGAAAAAAAAAAAAAAGAAAAAAAAAAGAGCTCATCCAGTGCAAAAGGAAATGGGAGCTACCACACTTACTCTAGTAGGATGAAACATTGGACATGTACTCCATAATCTCATCTGGGGCTTCCACAGTTTCCCAGCTGGAGCTCTTCCATTTTCATAAAATGCTTTAAATATTTATTGAAGAAATAAGGTTACTCACAATGACAGACATCTACCTGGGAGCTACAAGTACTCAACTTTGGGTTCCCTTACTTCCTTTTTCACATGAGGTTTCTGTATAACCTTCTCGGGTAGGAAGCATTAGTGGTGATCTGGCAGTGCTGGGTTAATGGTTGGACTTGATGGTACTGAAGGGCTCTTCCAACCAAAACTCCTCTATGGTTCCATGATTCTCTGATTAACTGAGTCTGCTCGAACTGCATGCATTAAATGAAGAGCATCTGAGGGAGATTTCCATCAATACCTTTTCTTGTAGTTCTAGTCCATGACAAGTCAATAATCAGAGATAAAGAAAAATGTGTCATTCTTGAGCATTTTACTGAGAAAACTCACTAGAAGCTTGCAGTTCCAGTGTTCTAGAATCTACTTAACTGTAATTTTATTTATATTTATACAAAACAAAAACCAGTTGCACACCAAGTACTGAGAGTCAGGGATCCCATAAAATTCAATATTTTATAAATAAGTAATTTTTTTGCTTCACGTGAGAAAGAGGTTTGAATAAGCAAAGGTGTTTTTATTTTGATCTCTCCCACTCCCCAGATATTTTCTTATCATTGGACTAATGGGAAAATGGCAGCCAAGTAACATTCTTTTTCTCTTCTGGCCCCGTGTCCCACACCCATAAGCACTTTGGGCTCCCACACCAGCATACCACTCGGTCCTGAAACTACCTGATTATGTTCTTCATCTCATTTGAAATTTCACAGCTTGCAGAAAATTATAGGTCTGTTACTGAGCTATAAGAGAGTCAAGAAATTCCATATAAATCTAGTTTCAGGCCATTTAGAGTTCAAATACCTAAGCAAGTCAAGTTTCAAACTCTTAGTCTGAGCACAGAAAGGATTTGGCTTTACATTATCTGTTTAGTAGTAAAAAAAACTAATATAGTCAATACCATACCTTTGTGGTAATCAAAATAGCATACAGCATGCTGGCAAAACTGAAGTTGACCTTTGTCCATTATGATGAGGTCAAAACACTACTTGTATTGTCTACAGCAGTATTTTACAATTAAATTATCTACCTCATTGATAATCCCTTTCTCCTTCACCTGCCAGTCCAGACTTTTTGCATACAGATGTATATTTAGGCTTCAGAGTTATAGTTTTACAGAGTACAACTGGAGTGTCCTGGCTGTGTCCCCTAGAAGAATCCCTGCTTTTACACACTTGTCTTAGACTCTGCAAAGCTTTTATTAAACAGGAGTTATGATGCACTTGGCAAGTCAGCTTTCAGGGTTTCCAAATTTCATTCTAGTTAGTACTTTCTTAAAGAAACACATTGTGAAGTCGTGTGATAATGTGAGAAGCCTCATTCCTTTTGTTTATTTCTAATTTTGCATCTCATTGTATTATACAAAACAAACACATCAAAGCTCAACACCAAGTATTCCAAGTGAAAACATAAATACATTTAAATTAAAGGTTTGTGTTTAAAACAAGGTTCATAAGGAAATATTGATAGTTTTGAATAGTGTTTTATTTCCTTATTCTGTTTACACTTCAGCATTTTACTAAGTTACACTGCAGCAACACTTACAACTTCAACATTTTATGAAGTGGTTATTTACTTTGTTGTGAGAAACTTTCACCTCTGTGGGGCAATGATTTTTTTCCCCTCTTATAAAAGTTAGAAACAGGTCTTCATACTGTGAATGGCAAAAAGCCCTTTTATAATTTTCAGTTTTGATCAAAAAAATTTGAACAGTCACATGACAGCATCACTGTTCATTTTGTTTGTGATCACAGATTCATCAAGGTTGGAAAAAACTTTTAAGATCACTGAGTCCAGCCATTAACCCTACTCAGCCAAGTCCACCATTCAGCCATATCCCCAGGCACCACATCTATAGGACTTTTAAGCACACCCAGGGATGGTGACTCAACCCCCTCCCTGGGCAACCCTTTCAGTGAAACTCCTTCCATAATGTCCAGTCTAAACCACCCCTGGTGCAGACTGGGGCCATTCCCTCTCCCATTGTGAGAAGAGACCAGCCCAACATCCTTTCAGGTAGTTGTAGAGAGTGATAAGGTCTCACCTCAGATTCCTTTTCCTCCTTTTCTCGACTAAAGAGCCCCGGTTCCCTCAGCTGCTCCTAGCAGGACTTGCTCTCCAGGCCTTTCATTACTCTTCTCTGGACCCACTTGAGCACCTTGATGTCTGTCTGGTATTGAGGTGCCAAAACTGAACACAGTACTCAAGGTGCAGCCTCATTAATTAAAAGTGTAGAGGGACAATCAACTCCCTGATCCTGCTGGCCACACTATTTCTAATACAAGCCAGAATGCAGAGATAAGCTATTTTTTTGGGGGGAAAAAAACCCCAACCTAAAACAACTAAATAAATGAAGAGAATAATCAAGATAACTAAATTCCTTAGACTGGTAGATGCTGTTGGAGAACTGCTTGGAACAGCTACAGTCCTTCCAAATAGAGCAATGGAATACAAAATGGGATGGCACTGGGAAGAAAAAATTTAAAAAGGAAAATTGCCCACACACTGTGTAGGAAGCTCAGGGAAGCTCAAGATTCAAAATATACTGCAGTGAAGAAAAATGGTCACATAAAATGGCACAATTGTTTTGGAAATGTGAGAGACACTCCCCTGCTTTAGTGTCTGTTGTCATTTTAGATCTCTGTTTATTTTTTGCATCGTGTTTGTAATGAAATGAACTCATTTGACCTTGAGCAGTTAACAGATGGACTAATTAGAAATTATTTGTGTTATAATTGATAACCAGGTCAGAATATGAAAAAAGATTAGCTATTAGCATAATTTTGCAAACAATTATCACCGCAAGCCAAGGTAAATTGGATTTCCACATTGAGCTTGGAAAAAAAAAAAAAAAAAGGAAGAACAACTGAATTTCATGTGATCAAAAATTTGAGAGAGGGGGTTGGAAAATCAGAAATATGTCATCATATGAAAGACCTTCAGGGAAAAAAAAAAAGTTGAAAAGAAAATAAGTCCCTAAACCTAGATGCATCTAAAATAAATAGCAGTACAGCACAGTTCAACACAGCAAATGTAGCAAACATTTTATCAAGGAACACAATACTGAACAAAAAATTGCATGGTAACACCCAAACACATGTATTTATATATATATGGTTAAAGAACCCAAACAAGGAAAAGTTAGATCTCAATAACATGTACAAAGCAAAAGTCTTCAAATTCATGGGTTATCACGGTGTCAGACAATACTTTTCAGAAGAGATATCAAAGCTGAATACTTATCTTAGTATAAATAATGACAGTCTAATTTGAAAATAAAAAAAATAATGTATGTTTAATTATATGCATAAAACTGCATTTGTCAAAACTTGTGTAAGAAGAAAAATCAATTAGTAGAGCTTGAAATATTGGAACAACCCTCAGCATACTTGGGCTGAAAACCAGTATGTAAATGTAGTGAGGTGTTTATCTTGTCTATAAAAAGTGGTTCAAGGGATGCTTTTAATTCAATTCAATAGGATATTACCAAACCTTATTTTTAAAGGATATAAAACAAGGGTAAATTGCATAGTGGTTCAGATCCCACTATGACAGCATAAATATACTGGCTTCATTAAGAAAAACAAACCAAAACAAAGCAGAAAGGAGCAAACAAAACAAAAACAACCAACAAAAGCGACCAAACAAACAAAACCAAAATTAACCAACCAAAGAAAAACCAAAACAAACACACACACACACTCACACACACACACACTCACACACACACACACACACACACAAAACCCAACCAAACCAAAGCAAAAAGCGTTGAGCAGGTGTGAAAGGAGATGGAACTAACTTGTTTCAGACACAACATGCTTAAACTGACTATAGGGTCACAGCACTAAAAGACATTAAATGTTAATGTTGATATCACTTTGATAAAAAGAATTACTCAGCACTTTTAAGTTACTTTTAACTTACTTTAATTTATATTGACTTCTCCTTATGCCTGTTTCAGTATCAGAAATGTCCAGATTCCTGGCTAGAATGCAAAGAAGTGAACACCTTTTCCAAATGACTTCTCATTTGGGGGAAAAAAAAAAAAATAAAAAAAAAAAGAAAGGAAGAAAGAAACACCAACATAATGAGAAACTGAAACGATTCTGAAACATGCCCAAGAAAAGAACTTTGTAGATTGAATAGACTTAGATGCCAGATTAAGTTTAATGTGGTTATTTATGTTAGACAATAATTTGGCGTGAAAGAAGTTTACCATCCATACCCATTAAAACTGCAGTCAGCTGTATAGATGGAAAGTCACCAAAATAAAACCAGCTGCCCATGGAGGCATCTCTGGCTTGTCACAATTAAAGAGTTTCTCAGGAAGGTATTTGGAGGATGATGTTATTATTTTAACTTCTGGAATTTATTTTCTTGAAAAAAAGAGCCATCATGGGAAAAAAATCTAGTTTTAAAAAGTAGTTTGAAATATAGATATATTATATAGAGATAATTTTTTCCTTATTTTTACATTGGCTTTCAGTCCAGTTTTTGAGCAGATTCAGGAAATGCAAAAAAAAAAAAAAAAAAGATATGTCTTTTTGGCTTTACATTGCCTATTACCACTTACACACACACCCATGCACACAAGCCCCTTATGAGCAGCTGCAAAGATTGCCATGTTACTTGGAACCCAACATCATGCTTGTGCTAAGTCCTGCCTTTGTAACACTCCCCTATAGTCAGCATGAAAGCTCAAGAAGCTAAGGATAATGCTAACAGCTGACAGCATATTCTACAACTGGATGGTAGATGCAAAAGGACAGCTCTTTTTCTTCCAAAAAAAAGGTTATCTGCTCAGCAGGATGCTGGGACCCATTGGAAAAAACAAATGTTCTGTAGTTTGCACTCTGACTTATTATATCTAACCTCTGGCTAAATTACTGAGATGATTTTCCCTTGTAAGATTTGTCTTCTTACGCATTTTGCACAAGGATGAAATCCCCACCATTTTGCACAGCATTCCACATTCTTTGCAAGTGTTTGGTGTCTCCTCTGAGGCACCCAGCCCATCGTGAGACAGGGCCTCAGCCACCCCGAAGACGTCTGGGGAAGGAGTGGGGGTCAAGAGAAAAGCACAAGCAGAAAGGGCAAGCATTCGGGCAAAACAAAGAGGTACAGGCTGGCTGCTGGTAGAAAAGCAGCCCCTGTTAGGAGTGATGAGAAACTTGCTGCATGTTGTACACATAAAACCAGTGCTGTTGGCCAAGGCTGGGAGTCGTAGGAAGAGTTGGAGCTGAGGGGAGACAGAGAGAGCCGCCAGTCCCCAGCTGGGCCAGCAGCACCGAGGACTGCCAGCCATGGCCAGACTCATCAGACAGCACATGGGTGGAGGCTCACAAACCATTGAAAACTCCTGCTGCTAGATTTTGCCAACACATCTGACTAATCTGGAGCATGTTCCCAGCTCTGCTTCATCGTGGAGCTGCTTCACATGTAGGTACTAACCACATTTGGGAACAGCTCTACTATCCTCTGAGGGCATTGCTAAAAAGACTTCCAGAAAAAGATGGAGTGACAGTGAGGATGTCTTCAACCCTTCCCAGTTCTTTGTAGTTGCCATACTTCCCCGTGGTAGGGTACAGACATTGCTCACACCATGCCAATTCTCCTACTATTCATGCTTTCCAAAAGAGCATGGAGAACAACCCCTCCTCACCTCCCTGCTACCTTCTAGGCTCTGCTCTTCATCTCCTCTCATGACTGGTGGGGAGAAAATGAAATTCCAACACTCATCCAGTACAAGTAATTGCAAAATGCTCAGGGCAACCCTCTTCTGTCCATATAAAGCTTTTACCCATCAAGAGGCCCAGCTACCCTGCTTTCAAATCTCCTTGGAAAAGTTTGAAATGCTTAAGTGGCAAACTAATGTTCAGAGTGAGGATACAAAGGGGAGATATTATGCTTTCCAAGGGAGACTGCACATTTCCCTTCCCAGCCTGTCTTCAGTTGAAGTATTACAATAATGACAGATGAGCTCCTCCAATAAGAGGCTTTCCTTTCCTTGAGTTCACTGCACAAATTTCCAGAGTTTTATGCAACATTTTAATCTTGTGTCTTTCAACTCTATATTCTCCTGCTACGTTGCTTATGAAAATAGCATTAATAGGAACAGAAAATCTGTTAAGCAGGGTGAGTGCTGTGTTACATGTGAGAGCAAAACAAGCAGCCCCTGGCACTGAGCACCAAAAGGATTCCATTAAACAGAAGGAATACAGTCTTCCAACTGGCAGAGTATCTTTTCGCTTTGTTGACAGTGTATAGCATAATGATTATCTACAGCTGGGATGGGGAAGTATAAATCACGTTAAATTTTAAAAATATACTTAGCTATGCAGACCACAGGAATACACAACATTCACACATCGATTATGGCTACGGGATTTTCTTTTTTTTTTTAAGCAATATTTATAGGAACTATGTTCAAATCCCACTTCTTCATTAGCAATGGCTTCAGATCATCCCAGCTACAGAAAGTGTTGAGAAATTTGAATAAACACTCTTAGCTGACAGTCTTTTCACAGAAAAACATCTCTTTAATTTAAATAAAACCTTAATGTCCACTCTTTTACAGTACACCAGTTTGCTTTTTGTTATTATAAAAATGTCATTTTTAGTTTCACTAGACTAACATTATTAAAGAGATACTGTCTAAGAATACTGAATAATAAGAGTATCTGAACAAGGAAGAAAACTCCCTCAAAAAATTATTAGCTACAGATTAATTTCTCTGTGCAAGTGACAGACTTACAGTACACTGATAATGACTAGGCTATAGGAACCTTGCACATTTATCTTTCACCAATCACCATCTTATATACATTAAAAATAAACTCAGAAACTGATAGTGTAGACAGCTTGCTGACATTAAAATTTCTCAGTGTTTTCTTCACCTTGCTTTTTCTTTACCCATTAATATAACCCAAATTTGTTAGTCAGCAGCCCTGGTAGCACAGGAACTTTGCACAGAACTTAGGGCATGGTGTTCCAAACCTAAAAGATCCATCCACAGAAGAAATATCATCATTTTGTATATTTAAAATCCATTTTGGCAGAACAGTAATAGAAAAGGTATGGACATGCATTAGAAAAATACTTCTTCCTATTTTAAAAAACTTTTGCAACATCTAACTTGCTTTTAATATATAAAAATAATACATATGGAGGCAAATATTAACTTTTCCTAAGAACACCCTGGTAAAAATAATTCAACATCCCATACAAAGACACCATGAGTGTTTCAAAAGCAATCAATGTATTTTCAGAAAGTAATGACACAACTCCCCCTATACATTATAAAAATCCAAACACTTTTGGTGAAGGTCATGTTTGCAAAAAGCAAGGTAAGTACAGTGTGGTAAGAGTCATCTTTCTTGCCCATAAGGCAAACAATAGGATTGATTAATATTAAGGTGGGTGGGGGAGGAAAGTTAAGAAAGAGAGGTTTGCCAAGAAACTGTCACTATGAAAGTTGGCCAGAAAGCAAGTTCTACTCCGTGAAAAATTCTGAAGTTTTGGAAATCTAATTTTCCTCCACATCAAGATGAACCAGCCACTCCTAAACTGGAGCGTGCATTGGTTAAGACACAACTCTATTCATCAGCCTACTGGTGCTGGCAGTGCTGTGGCTGTCTCTCAACCCCTTCTGTTGGAATATTCTAGATTAAATATTCATTGAGTTTGGTAAACTACAGACCTGTGCTAAGAGCCTACAGTCAGGGAGAACAAGGACTTTCTCTCATTCAAGAAAAACCCCCTGAGTATCAAGAGAGTAAGCATGACCTAGCTTCTTATGAACTTGGCTGTAGATCAGTTTCTGTACCTTTGGCCCATGGAATAAAGGAGGGGGGTTGTCACACTTATTATCCCTTCTTTTTTTATTGGTGTTGGTTGGTTTGTTTTTTTTTCCCAAACTGGCCCATCAGTTGATGGTTTTCTGTCAAAGGTGAGGGTTTCTCAACAGCAAGGTACTACAAGCTATTGTGAATGTCTCCTGCTGCAAATTTACCTGTCAATTGATGTGAGGGAACCAAGCCAAAGAAAGTGTCTGTTTAAAAGGAATTATTTTTATAAAATGTTTTGATGGATTAGCATTTTTGCAGTAAAAAACTAAGTATTTCCTCAGAAAATCTCTAACCATCTCTGGTTATCACTTTTCAGAGAGGTTGCTTTTCAATAAAATAGAAATTCCAACATAAATAGGAGTTCAGAAAAGTGTAGAGCACAGTGTTTGTATCTCTGTCACCTGCTAGGAACGCCCACCAAAACAAAACCATCACTGAGCACAGAAGCCCTGGTGAGATGTTCAGCATTCTGCAGAACCACACTGATTGCAGGGGAAAAATGACAAGTTTTACTGCACATGATGCTGTCAGTCTCTTTTTGACTTGCCGACTCAGATCACAAAATATTCCACTTTGAAATTCTATTTCAAAATGTATTTATTTTTTTCTACTAGAAAATGTAGATATGACTTGGAAGCCATGAACCTCACTTGCCATCCCCATTGCCTGATGCCCTCAGATCTTGCCCTAGGCCCCAGACACTTCATGTGCTGCCTTCCCCCTGCCCACTCCTGGCAGATCCTTTCCCCGCATTGTGACTGTCTTTTGTTTCTGTCTGTGCAAAGGTCTGACCCTAACAATGTCGCCGGAAGGAAGGAAAGGTTTGGAGAAACCTTTACAAACTTTTTTTTTTTCTTAAACATCTCCCCAGGGGGCCAATAGAAATGGAGTTCTCTCTTCAGATATCCAGTCCAAGGGGGGGACACTTCAGGAAAGAAATTGAGCTAAAGAGCTTCCAGCACTTGATTACTTATTGTTTGTTCCTTCCCCCGCCTCTCGGATTTTGTGGGGAACATCTAATGAAATTACAAGTATTTCAGTCTGGAAATAGCGTGTTCATGTTGCTGAACTTCAGCAAGGACATTCCCTTTCAGCAGCGTACTCTCCTGCATTTGGGGCATTCCTTGTCAACTTCTGTTACTTAACATTCATTCTGCCACTTGGAAATAAGGATACATGTTCGTATCCCGATAACGGCCGGGAGCACCTATGGACAAGGATGAGGTTTCCTTCTCCCCCTCTCAGGATCTTCAGGGCGTCCTGAGCGAACCCCGAGTTCCCCTTCCCTCGTGGTGGCGGTGGTGGGAAGCAGCCACCTCTCCGCAAACCACCACAGGGTGCCGTGTCTCCCCGCACCGGCCACCCCTCCGCAGAGCGCGGCCACCGCACCGCGGGCAGATGCGCTGCCTGTCCCGCCGCGCCAGCCTCCTCCCGCACGCAGCCCCGCGCACCTCAGCCCCCGCCCGGCCGCTGCTCCCGGGCTGCGGGGTGGGTGAGGCGCCTGCCCCGCCGAGCAGGTAGGAACTGGCGGGCGCTGGAGGCGGCGGGGTGTCCCCACCTGCGAGCGGTACTCCCGCTGCACCGCCCCGAGCACCCACCCCTCGGCACGGCGGAGCGGAGAGGGAAGATGATGCAGCTGTAAGGCGGAGGTGGCGGCGGGGGAGTCGCTAGCGAAGTGATAGAAAAACTAACCTGCCACAGGGATGGTGATGGGAAGCAGCAGCAGCTGATGAAGCAGCAAGGCTGTCAGGAGTTGGGTGGCCCACATGGTGCTTGGCGGCCCCCCCGGCGGCCGGTGGGGAGGAGGAGATGGCTCCTCGGAAGGACCCTGTGCACAGCCGGTCACTAGAGGAGGCAGAGTGAGCCGAGCTGCTTTTTATTGCGATGATCTAAGTTTGTTGTGTGATTAACTGGAAAGATCTGGGTCTCAACTCCCTCTTACGGTAAGAAACTGTTTAACAACATCCCCTCTGCCTCCTCTCCTCCCCAGGAGCTGCCTCCCCTCCCGCCCCGCCGCTAGCCCAGGGAGAGGGCATCCACAGCCTCATCCCTCCCTCTGTCCGCCCCTCCTCCTCACCCCCCGCCTCCCTCCCTCCCTCTCTCCCTTAGGGGCTCAGGAGGAGCAGCCGGCCCGGGTCCCCCAGTTCTTGCTCCAGGGCTGGTGTCTGCTGCTGTCCCCTTGAGCATCCCTCAATCCTTCCTGACCCAATAGCCCCCTTTGCCTTCTCACCTGCAACCAGAATAAACTTCTTTCTACCTGCAAACATTTCCCTTCATAATCTCTCCCTCTTTCCACCTGTCCCTCTGTGCCTGTCCCAGGCAGCATCCTCATCTATAGCCGTTCTTCAGTACTCCCCCACCCCATGGCCAGGATCAAAGAAAGGCAAATTTCCCAGTGAGGAAAACTTTTCCTCTAACCTACCTATGGCTGTCCCGGGCCACCAGCCTGGCCTTCCCATCACCCTCTTTGGCCATCTGACAAATGCCACTTCCCCAAAACCGTGGCAGCTCTGGGGAATCTAAAGGTCAAGTATCATCAGCTGGCTGGCTTCACTCCATGGAGACGAGCCACAGTCCAGTGCGAGGCTTGACCTTC
Source organism: Corythornis vintsioides (assembly GCA_025447755.1). Taxonomy (NCBI): domain Eukaryota; kingdom Metazoa; phylum Chordata; class Aves; order Coraciiformes; family Alcedinidae; genus Corythornis; species Corythornis vintsioides. Next base: position 183,970 of record JAOEGS010009580.1, read on the forward strand.
CGTCTCAGGCAAAGTGCTTGTAACTCTTCTATTGCACTTCATTTTAGCCTCATGGAAGCAATGGTCTTGGTTTTTGTTTAAAGTCATGAGGCCAGCCTTTGTGACATGTGAGTGTTCAAAAATAAACACTCCAGGAAAAGTTCTGCCTTAATTTAAACTGTTCTTTTCTCCCATGCACCCACCTACCATCTATAGCATTCGTGTGACAACATCAGAAACCATATTCCTCCATTTTCCACAAATAAACCAGAGACCTGCATGTGGCCCTATGCCATGGGAGGGAAAAAAATGTGCCTCCCTTTCCAGCCCAGACTTCTTTGTCCATATTGCTGATAAGCACCTTGGAGTGAAAGCTTTCTTAAGAATTGGTTGTTTCCCAAGCAACAAATGCTCATTGTTTAATTTTATTATTTTTGTTTGTTTTATTCCCAAAACTTTTTTTTTTTCTTCACCCACTGTGCCCAGTGGCAAAACATAAAATTTTCATTTAGGAATTACTGCCTTGGTAAGTGAAAAAGAAACAGAAAGGAGTTGAGAGAGAGTCTATGAAGAAAATATTCCAAACATTTGTCAATACAGGAAAAGCACATTTATGTGAGAAAAAACCCCAAAACTTTCTGAATTCTTCAGAATTAAAATTATTTTGGATGTGTGGTGTGGGGGGTTGTGTGTAGGGGTGTTGTCTTTGTTTTTCTCCCAGCAATAAAAGTTAATTTACAGGAGTTCCATAAAGATGCACAACTAGAAGGCAGAGAAAATTTATTCCAATGTCCTTGCACAAAATCCATGTCCAGTGCAGCTCTTTCTGCAGAAAGAGTGCAGTGCTTTCTGCAGAAAGAACATGGATATCTCAGTTTTTGTTTTCTGTTTCTTTCCTTGTGCTTAAAGATAGATATAAATATAAACAATAAGCAACAAAAATAATCCTAGCACCATGCTGGGCCCAAAATAACCACATTCTGTTATCCAGATGTCTTTGTCCATGCATGTGATGAGTGACCTTTTGTGTATAAAGCACAAAATGATGCGCCATTAAAGTCAAGTAGATCCTTCCTGACAGGAATTTTTGGCCAGTAGTCAGATTTCTCCTGAATTTTAGGAAGATCTCTGTTCTATCTCTTCAGAACCAGCGTGCTCCCTAATGAAGAAAGTATTTTATTGTATGGATCCCTATTATTAATACATACTCCTATCTATTATTCATTATGTATCTGCAGTTCTTCTAGAGAGCTCAAGCCATGAGCACAAGTGTCTTTGGCTGCAGATATTATGCTGGGCAGGTTCAACTCCCTAGTCCTAGTTTTGCATTTGTCCAGTTTCAGAGGCCTGATGGAGGACACAGCTCCCTGCAGTGGAAACTAGGGCACACAGTGGAGGAACAGGGACAGATCCTGCTGATGCAATATTCAGATGCTCTGTTTGTAGGCAGTGAAAACAGAGGTTTGCATCTGGATCTGGGAAATGAAAACGCTCTTTGGTCCCGCATCATATACTGAGAAATGCAGAGTGATCTTTCTTCTGTGTCTTCTTGCCCCATGTATTTTACAACTGAAGCATAGTATTTTAGTTCAGTCCAATCAAGTACCTTGAAATGAATGTTGATATGAAGAAAGGCTTCAAAAATTGCATTTCATGCTTAAGTTTTCAAGCATTCCACAATAAGTTTCAGTCTGCACACAGAGAAACATACGATATGAAAAGTTGTAGGTTTCTTGCAAGAATATGCTGTTATGTTTTCCAACCTATAAATATCTTTTCTCTTTTTTTGTTTCTGGCTATTAGCAAAGAGTTTTGGTTTTGTTCTTTTTATCTTTTTTTTTTTTTTTTGGCAGCTTTGCAAACTTGCCCAGATAACCTGAGTTTCAAATCAGCGTATCTCTGTATTAGGAAAGTAGCTTGACATTTCTGTAAAAGATATCTAAAAAGAAAAGAGTTACTGCACACTTTACCTAAGAACTATTTGCTCTGGACTGTCTACATGAGTAAAAAAAGTTAGAAAAAATTATTTTGGTTGGAAAAGTAAGCAGACATGACCAAATACATAGAAACTGTTATTTTTACATTCCCTTTTCTGACCATAACCACAATTGGATCTGTTTTTCAGATGTAACTTGCTATTCAGAAATGCTAGATATTCAGAGTTTTGGCAAGATCACACACACACAAAATATTACCAAGTCACAATTAGCTTTAAAGAAAGGTTTTCTAAATGACCTAGTATCTGTTATATGAATCACCTCTTGTGTTCAAAACAAAATTACTTGATTTTTTCTGGTATAGGCATCACTCTTAAGATCCTATTAGATAATAAGCCAAATTACATAAAAAAGTGCATATAGTATTTGTTGTTCAAAGCTGAGTTAAATTGATAAAAGTCTCAGACTACCTAAGAAGTTTAAACAAGCAATTGTGCTTGGTTTAAACTTGTGGATATGTTTTTGTTTTCTTTTTAATATAAACTGAGCTTGAGACAAGGAAAGCAAAAGACTGAGGTGTGGACTGCAAGATTTGGCACTGCTGGGAAAGGCAAAGTTGAAGCAGAGCTCCAGCACTTGCCAGGTGTCAATACCTGCTGAGGCATCTCAGTCAGAGCTCCACCTGAACACATGGCACCTTCCAGCCTAATGCCCAAGCCTTCATGCAGAAAGGGCAGGAAGGATGAAAGGGAGAGAGGGGAGTAGGGAATAACAAGATCCCAGCACAGGGATTAATGTCTAGTAGAAAGCAGAATCTCAGAACCTCCCAGCTCCACTATTTTAGATTCATCCAGAAAGACTTTGCATGTCATCATGCTAAATGCTTTAGCTGAGAACTGCTAGTCCCAGAGGGCAATTTGCCACACCACTGACGTGTCTGGAGCCCCAGGTGAGTGTAGCACCTCAGGTGAGGCTTCTTGATGATTAGCTTCCAGAGAAATCCAATGTTGACAATGAGCCACACCCCCTCCTGCAATGTAAGCACTCACCTAGAAGCCTGAGGCAGTCAGCTCTCCAGGCATTGCATTCCCAGGTAAAGTCCATATATATTTAATAATCTAAGGTATGTATTTTTTAAAAGTTTCGTTTTTCTTCAGCCTGTGTTAGAGTTTAGAAAGGAAACCTAAGCAGGGGCTATTACCTGGTGGTGTAGGTACAAGGTGTGGTATCATTTGGTTTGAAACTGTACATTGTGCTTTCCTTTACATAAAACAGGCTGGTCCAAGCAGCCTCACACCTGGACTGAGCACCTTCATGACACAAACATGCAAAATAATGCAGGGCATATGCAAAGTATGAAGCAGTCTAAATTGTTTCACACATAGATGCATGCTCCTGGGGAATGAAAAGTATGGTTTTGAAGTTGCTGAGGTTAAAAAGGAATATGAACTCCAAAGTGACTTGGTTGTGCTTTTTTCCACCCATTATAATTCACATATATTTATAGTATTAAAACATACCTGATTCACAACTCTCTCCACACCCAGACTCCCAGGTGCTCAGGTCTGGGGCTTAAACCCTAGTCAGATAATCCTTGTAGTCAGTAAATAACATAAATCCTTTATGCCTTTCCTGTGTAGGACATGCTGTAACTGCTTTTTACATATATGTTATATGCTAACTAAGAGTAGTTAAGATGAATAACAAAACAGTTTTTAAGTTCTCATATGAAAGTCATTTAAGCCACTGATGGCATGGTGCCCAAAAGCAGCTGATGACAATACAACCCTTCAAGATCAGTTTGGAAATTGCTGTTTCCAATCTTTTGGGACAAAATAAAAGATGTGAGAACCTATAACCAGCACATTGTTATTAGTAGGAAATATATGATCAAATTTATCTGATAAAAGAAAAATATATGTCCACATCTAAATGCCTTATTGCATTATTTATTATTATAATAATACTAAATTGTCATCTTCATGAAAATTCCCAGTAATGCCAATGTGAAGTTTTTGAGAGTGTGCTACATTGTGGCTTTAGTAACACAAAAAATCCCTCACTCAGAGTTTAGGTGTTTTGAGTGAGGTTGTTAAACTTTTAGTTTAAATTTGTTTGTTTCCTCTTCTATTAGTCTCTGCAGTGCCAAGAACCTAGAAAGAATAAACACAATTTGTAGTACTGTTAAATATGTTCCAAGGTACTTTGCCTGTATTACTCAGGGCCTAATTTGATCTGCAAAACCTTGACAACAGAATTCTTTTTTTTTTTTTGTGCAAGAATATAAGAAAAAAAATGAACCTCTCTTAGACTTTAGTTTACTAAAATCAAGTTATGATACTGGCCACTAAAAAAAAAACCCAAAGCAAACTAGAAGCTGAATGCATTTGATATGAAGCAACAGCACCAGAAGCCCTTAATTTACATGCCATAGTTATTGAGTTACTTCTCTGAGGATAATTACTCTCTACACTACTTAACCATTCAAATATACATCCATTTTTGCTTCTCCATAAGTGCTTCATTTCTAGCAAATGTTTTCATGCATGTTAGAAGATACACTCTCTAGGACAAAGTAGTCTGGAAATCCAAGGTTTAGCAAAATTTATCTGTGGTTGTTGCCCTGTCTTCACATCTCTTTTCCATTTTTTCCATTCATTCCTTTGCATATTTAGGTAAACTACAAAACTTTATTGTGATCAAGGAAATCTACATTTGCATCTATATATTAAGGTGCATTTCACCTTTTTAATTGTTGAAAAGCTTAAGCATATCAGCCCCAAATATTCAACCACTAAGGAAATCTCCAAATAAAATTGATTTTTAAATAGCTTCATTTTTTTAAAGTGGTTTAATTATTTTAGTACCTGAGTTAAGCTGTACATCTATGTGATTTTGGGAGTATAGCAATGCTTACTCTAAAACTTTTATCTGTACAGATAATTCACCCTTCCTTCTGTGGTTTTTAAGTCAGTGAAAACCAAAAGTGTACTTAAGTAAACCCACTGAAGATAGCTGGCTGAATATTTTTTCATTCAGCTGGTTAACCACAAAATTGATGGTAGTTTTTCTAAGATCTTTGTATGTGTTATATCCCAAATTGAGAACACCTTTTAGATTTCCTAAAATATTTTTTATTTTCATTAATTGCTCTTATTTTAAATATAAAATAAACTGTTGAAGGATGAAGTAGTTTAAATCAGGGCCCAATTTTCACTGGTAAATTAAAAAAAAAAAACTATCAAAAAAAGTCCAAGCAAACAGATAAACAAAAAGGATTTCCAGGAAAATTCAGACAAAAGTCAATGCAGACATGTCAGTGTAAACCCATGTGTTGTTTTGCTCAACTTAAATGAGGCCTTTTAAGTTGGAAAGAATTTAAAACAGGTTCTCTGTATAAGAAATTGATAAAACGTTACTATTTATATCTCATACTGAGAGACTTTTAAAAGTATATTTTGAATATA